>NW_019291928.1:0-29188 GCF_000500325.1 Leptinotarsa decemlineata | reverse complement strand
TTTGCTTTCATTCAGGGCTGTAGCAATGCTGTGTGTACCAATCTGATTCAATACCATCACGAATGTTTTGAAGTAAGTTTTCATGTATTTACATTTCTTATTGTTGCACTTGTCAAATTTAAGTGATGAATAATCTTCATTTCTATATTTGTAGATATGGATTTGTTTCTGAAAAAATGAGATTGTTTATGAATGTTATAAATAAGGGATAGCTGTGGCACTGCCTTAGACAAATCTGAATATCAGATCTGTTTTGGTTGAGTTCCACAAATTGTCTTCCTTCTTCAAAATACACATTTAGCCAATTGTTAACAATTCCTCTTCTTTCTACTCTTTCTATTTTATGATCAATGATGCCGAGAGCTTGACTCAAGTCAAAAGTTATATAATTTTCAGGATGACTTAAAACATCGTTATCTTCAGTAACTCATAATCACTTACCTAATAATTTCAATAGCAGACCACGAGAGAAACAGATAAAACACTACTGGCATTTTCTGTATCCTGGGCTCCTTCTCCACATTTAAAAATAATACGAACAGTCCTCCTACAATCTGAACAAAGGGCAGGAACATACCTCCCTTAACATACCCGAAAAGAGGGTGCAGGATTTCTAGACACTGTAGAAGTTGCATGACGCACACTACTCGACCAACATGTTCGTATACTACTGGGAAAAAATCAGGTCCATCACGCGTGTACTTCAAACAAAGAACGCACGTAATGTACATGAAGCCTATGAACATGAAGAGATTATAGAAGGTGAGGTAGACTTTCTTGAAATCCTCTGAAAGAAATATATTATTATTCAAAGAGCTGTTTCGATAGACCTATTTTTCCGATAGCCAAGTTGGTTATTGGAAAACATTATAATTTGATAGGAATGATACTAATGGATTAGCCACTGCTACTTAATTTTTTTTGTATAAACTAATTGGAAAGTTAATAAATCGACCTGTGCTTTATTGTCTCAGAAATAGAGTTCTTAAGACAAAACTATTAGAATTACGAATCTGCAAAAGATATTTACCGGACGTATTTGCAGTGTATTAAATACAATAAAACATATAATAAATACAATAAAATTAAATACAATAAGATAATAAAAAGTATCATTATTAAAAATATACATAAACTTACAATATTACAGTAATTATTTAATTTTTTTTTATAAACTAATCGGAAAGTTAATAAATCGAACTGTGCTTATTGTCTCAGAAATAGAGTTCTTAAGACAAAACTATTAGAATCATGAATCTGCAAACGATATTTACTAAGATAAGATAATAAAAAGTATCATTACTGAAAATATACATAAATTTACATTATTACAGTAATACAAGTACAATAAAAATGGAAATGAATTTATGATGCACTGTTTGGAACCTTAGATGTAGTAATGAATATTACTGGAGTTTTTTACCAACACCAAATCGTTATTTTCAACACCTCGACACGTGTTTCGAACACGTGATCGATCACCAAATAAAAGTTTGCGCAAGAATATATATAAATGTGATAGGTCTAATCAATAATTACAAGATAGCAATAGCTCAATGATATAATATAGAGTTAAAGGCAACATTATGTAATGTAATTGGACGATACAATGGCTTCTTTGGGCGTGTCACTAAAATTATCTTTGTTTGGAAACGTTGGTGTAGTAACGAATATTACTGGAGTTTTTTCCTAATAACAAACCGTTATTTTAACACCTCGACACGTGTTTTGATCACCAAGTGATCATCTTCAAGAGGAATATCAAAACTGATCAAGAGAAAGATCAAAATTGATCAAGAGGAAGATCAAAACTGATCTTCCTCATCATCAAGAGGAAGATCAAAACTGATCTTCCTCTTGATGATGATCACTTGATGAACGAAACACGTGTGAGGTATTAAAATAACGGTTTGGTGTTGGGAAAAAACTCCAGCAATATTTAAAAAAACATGATAACCTTTTAATTTGAATTTGATTATCTCATCTTAGATGGAGTAAAGATATGCCTGAAAAAGCCATTGTATGGCGAAACACGTGTTGTGTTTTTGTAAAACTGTTTAGTAAAAATCTCCTAATCAAGTGTTTCGCCTGTGTGAAAGTGGAGGTTAACTTTGGATTTGAATCGCTGGCGATTAAATTCGTTTGGAAAACCGTTCTCAGGAAGTTTATTCCACATAAACGCAGTTTTCCAAATGGAAGAGTTTTTAAACAGTGAAGTTCGAGGTGTACTGAGTTGAACCTGAAAACGATGAGCAGTCACAGTCCGTCACGTATTTATGATATGTACCGCGCTTGGTGGAATCAACTGTGCCAAGTCACTTGAACACCTCCCGTGAAAGTATCTATAAAAGAGTGACAAATCTCCAACCTTTCTTCGATGTTCCAGAATATCAAGGTTTCAAGTGAAGTTCGTGTTTCCAATCAGGCGGATGGCTCTTTTCTGGATGGAATCCAGCAGCTTCAGGGTATGCTTAGGGGCGGAGCTACATACATGAGAAGTAGGTGAATTGTTAAAATTCATCATAATATTCTTGGAAGTTATGATACGCTTCAGGCAGGAGAAAATTCTTCACTTCCCTCCTGAACTTCGTGAAGCTTTTTACGACTCTGATATATGCTGGCAGATGGTTATATACTTTCTTGCTTTCATAAATGAGCAAATTTTTCGTGAGAGTAGTTTTAGGGATAGGCAAATGGAATTAATTACTGTTTCGAGTAATTATTTAATGCCTGGTAGAATCATGTGGAGACAGTTCTAGGATAAACAGATTAGTGACAGTCAAAATTCTCTGACTAACAAACAGAGGTCTATAATGGCCCCTTGCTCTGATCCTGCAATAACCCCTGGCAATAATTTCATTAGGCTCACTCTGTTACCAATTTCAGGAGATAATATAGAAATAGTAGCTGATCAAATGAATACTGAACTAAAAAATGTTTTAAACAGAGGTCTATAATGGCCCCTTGCTCTGATCCTGCAATAACCCCTGGCAATAATTTCATTAGGCTCACTCTGTTATCAATTTCAGGAGATAATATAGAAATAGTAGCTGATCAAATGAATACTGAACTAAAAAATGTTTTCAAGTACATGAATCGCAATAAACTAAAACTCAACACCTCCAAAACAAAATATATGATCTTATCAACTGGTTATAAGCTATCACTCATCAACAATGATTTATTTCCTGTACCAAACTTGATATTCATCTAAGATGAGATTATCAAATTCGAATTTGAAGGTTATGTTTTTTTACATTGACACAAAGAGAATTTGAGTGACACCAAGATATATTTCTTGAGCTATGGCCGTTTTCAGTTGATCCTGATCTGGATGTTCATTTGAAATCTTTAGACTCTGTTTTCTGCCAAGTAGGTTTGACTCAAACCATTCGTAAACAAATCCTCTGAAACCATAACAATGCAGCTTATTTAACAGCACCGTTTCAATTGTTTTCGAAAAATCACATTATACTGATGCAACCACTTTACCCTCATTTAAACTCATGTATGTTTCCTTGAGAAGAAAATAAAATTGCATCCATTGTGCTGCATGAATTTCATCATCCTCTGTTTCACTTCAATACATAATGCACCTTATTTACACCTGATGAAATAAGGTGCATTATGATATATGTTAACATTAGATTTCAAATGGTACCTCACATGATCCTTATCCTCATTAAAATTGTTTCTAAATAGTAAAGTATTCATTAACCATCGACTTTCATCTTTATATAAAAATCGATGATTAAATTATAACCTTTTCATTTAGAGTAAAATAAAAAAGATTCTATCATGTGCAATATCTACCTTTTCTATACCCCAGTTCCTCCTTTTGCAACTGGTCATATAAATCAGGATAATCTTTCAAAACGTTGCCAACTTTTTCTTCTAGAAGATCATCTTCAGACTTCCATTTATCGAAATCAATTTTCAACCAGGCAGGTTTTTGTGGTCTTGATGTTAAACGGGGCCAAAAACCCTTCTGTTCTTTAGTTAGAGTTATATCAATCTTATGGTCTGTGATTTTTACATTTTTACTCTGGAAATTGAAGGATTATATAAACAATGGGACAGATTGGAAATAACTATTTCACACTATTGGCATAATAGGATTGACTGACTATCTAGTGGCAAAATATAGAACAGTAGAACTCACACGATCCTAAAGGATACTAGAATAAGACATGGGCTGAAATAGTCAAAACTGATAATTTGAAAAATTGAATATTCAAATACTTATCAATTAGGTGATGTTTCTAGAGTGAAGACGATTCAGTAAACCATAAGCTCTTGTTAGGTAAGGATATAAAATTCAAGTGTAAATCTAAACGTGCACTATTTTAGTTTTGTCAAGTCATCTGAGAATAAACAGTCTACCACATTTCTGCTTTTCACTACAAAGAGCCAGGTTTGATCCACTACAACCCTGAGATACCATACGATCAATTACAGGTTGATGTATGAACAGAAATTTCTTGATATTTTCAATAGTTCCTCAAAATCATTATTGAAAATATGTGCAGCACATAAACATATTTTAACTTTTTTTTTATATTTCAGTTGTTGTAATACTTTTATTATGTTGATTGAATTGAATTGATTGACCTCTGGCCGTAAAAGAAAAAAACATACATTAATTTTTGCGAAAAAGTATAGGTTGGTGTCTATAGGTATGCATTTGAGAGTTTTTTGGTATACTAGAAAAATCAAAACTGTAAGATAATTGAGAGAGCTGCACTTATAGAAACCTAGTAGGCACTATGTAGCATATTTACCTCTGATTGCATGTTATTATCGATACACTGTTGAAAAATGATTGACTGTTGTTTATTTAAACTGTAGTAACAAAGTTTAGCCATGCATATTTTGCGGTAATAAATACTGTGGCAAGTGCGCTTGCAGTATCTTTATTTTGTCTGATATGTTCATACATTTGTTCATAAACTGCTTTTTCAATGACTTTATCGAGGAAGTCACCTCTCTCCCATCATTAAGTGAAATTTTATCAAAATATTCAAATCTTGTTTGAGAATGGCCAGCAAAATACTTATATTCTGAAATTTTTTCAGTGGTTAACCTACATTTGTGTTCAATTCCGAGTGAAGATCAATAAGAAATTCATAGTTTGTCAATCCCTGTGCCCCAGTGCCTTTGGATTGGAAATATATCTGTTTTTCTTCTACTGATATGTCTGGATCCTGAAATGTTATGAATAGCAATTATAAATTTCATGAATCGATTTAAAATTTTTACTTTAACATCCTTCAAATCAATCTTCAAAAATATACTTTTTTCATCTTGTGCCCAATAGACAAATGGACTGAAAATAGCCATTCTTGTTTCCTTTTTTCAAAACCGATTTTATCCTCTACAATTATGTATATGAATTTAATGAGACCTTTTTTCTTGTATCCTGCATACGTAGAAAACACAAATTAAGTTTTATTTGACGTTCATCCTTAACCTAACAGTTTTAATAAAAAGTGTAAGTCACCTGTGACAGGGTTGCCACTCCGTATTTTCTTCTTCTTCCCCCCTCTTGGACCTACTCCTTTAGTGGGACTATTAACTACAACTTTGGTTCTTGATGATCATGTATCTCAATAAGTGAGTTTACGTCTTTGAAAATAAGGCCCACGTTTTATTTCAATTCTTCTGCTAGGTTTGCCATGGAATAATAGCGGTGAAGCATTACACTCGATATTTTATTTTCTAACTAAAATTTGAATAAATTAATGATAAATTCAATGATTTCACAACTATTATTTATGCAAATTATTTAAAAGAACAATTTGTTCAGGCCAGTCTTAACTCACTACACTGTAGGTTAATGGACTGATACCTATCAGAAAATAATTACTCCCCTGGCTAATATCACGGAGGCCGTTAGATTATATCCGACAGGTGTCAGTGCAGGATTCTTCACAAAAGTTATTCCTGCATATGCTGTTGGTGTGCAGCATGTTTTATATATCGTCAGATTTTCAAAAGCTTGAATAGGCCATAGCTTGCTAAATTGAAAGTCAAGGTTCTCTGACTATGAATACACTAACCTGTGACTTGATGACTCGCGTTTCGCTACACAGTAGCTTCATCAGTTGAACATCATTCCATATATAGAGACAGCTCGTCATATTTTATACGAATGCAAAACATCGGAACACAGGAGGCAAATAATTTATGGACAACCTAAATTATGCCTGGAAGAATATGACGTGCATCTAGCAAGGAACTTGTACAAACTAGTACAGGGCACAAAGTGTTACAAAGGATCTCAAATATTCTTGAATGATAAAGACCTTTTGTGATTTTTGTTTCCTTTCGACTCATCAGAATTTGAAATTAACTGAAAATAAAAGCAACAAACTTCAATATTCCTTTTTATTTTTCGATTATTTGATTGGAAACTGTATGGTTTTGGATCTGGATCAAAGAATCAGAAGTCAAGACCAAAAAAGAGACGGAAGAAGAGAATTCAGGTTATGTTTATTTGAACTGACTTTGACATCCATCATCCACCTGTCATCTATTGAAGTATTCTTGATTTTTATATTTCATTTTTGAAATACCTTGTAGAAAGTGTAGGAGAGAGGTTGCGTATAAAATTTTCATAAAATGGCATTTACATTGTGGAATTTATTGGAAGCTACAATATTATGTTTGAATTCGGTTTGCATACTAAATGAAGACAGGTTTTTGGTAAAAAGTGAGTTGTCCAACATGAAAATATAATATACTTGAACGTAACTTATTCCTACAACTAAACTTGGAATTTATTGGAAGTTCAAATGATCCAGCATTAGTTTTGGCAGGAAAACATACATGTTTTTACATCAGTTTCCATAATTCTGCTGAGTTAGAAAGGATATTCCCTAGAGCTGACTGTTTATATAGGAATATGTCTAAAATGTCACCTCCAAAGCTCCTATATATAGAAGTAATTCTAAAATATTTGAATGATTTCCAACAATTTGTATTTGGAGACTGGCTGTTTGTCATTAGCTTCCATCTCCTGGAGAAGAGGCAAATAATAGCACTCAATCACTTACTTCCTGCTTTGGGGCTATAGATCATCCCGAAAAGAACTGCATTCTGTTAGTAAATACGTTATAATATTGTATGAAAAATTTTTTTGTAAACAAATGTGACAGATTTAGATTTTTTGTGTGGAGTCATCAAACTTGTCAATATTAGCCTCTATACGAAGGTTGTCATGTATATATTATGTATATTTTCTCCCAACATTCTTTGTTTTTTGTTGACATATTCTGTTCTTAAAAATATTTAGGTGTTGTAGTAATCATTTTATCAGTTAATGTCTAGTTAGTTAGTAAATGTGATGATTAAGATCAATTTCAAGGAATTCATTCTTGAGTTTATAACATTTTCATTCAAAACCGTCCAAATAAGCGCTTTGGGCTTGACTTCTATCTGGTAAATTGTCCTCTAAAAAATTTAAAATTACATGGGCCTAAGGTTACGCTTGAAATGAATTTGTTCAAACTGACTTGAATGATAAAGATGGAAATATCAAAGTGAAAGTGCATTTTTCAACATGTCTATGGTGATTTTCAGTTGGATGGAGTTCTAAAAGTCCCAGCGTTCAAGGCTTTGGAGAAAATCCTTCAGCAAAATCGCAAATCTTCAACCTAATACATTCCATAAGAACAGTGGCAAGAAGTAAGTGATGAAGAAATTGTTACATAAAATGTTAAATACAATTTATTTTTCAGTTCCGCTGATTCTTCTCAATATTATAATGATTATAATAAAGTTGATACTCGGATGATATTACTCAAGTTAATTTATTGAATGTAAATATATTTTTTTAGATTTCACCCGTATGTTTTTGAATTGAATGCTTATTGATTTTCAGGTTTTTCCTTATAATTGTTTTCATAACATGTACGAATGAGTTTATGCTGTTTTGTTTTGATATCTGTTAATTTATATAGAAAAAAAATAGTAATATAAATCTGGAACATTATTTAAATAAAAAGGAACTATCACAGGGCCAATTAAATTCAAATATGTATATTCATATTATTAACAGATTTTATTACTTATGTTAATATTTAGAATAAATAAAGATTGACTAGGAGTAGATCAAATGCAATGCCTTTCAGAAGTACTGGAGGTAATCAAGAAACAGGTCCAAGTGGAACACAACATAAAATAGTCATACATTTTTTAAATTGTGGTTCAAGTCTGGGATAATGGGTAGGTTGTACAAAAGTTTTTGCGAAGTAAGGCGTTAGGGTACTTGACAAGTTTTAGAGAAATCTTCTCAAAAGCCCAACAGAAACGTACATGACAATGTAATTAAATCAAAACATATTAACCTAAAGTTTGCACAAGCTGATCCCAGGATTTTGGATGAAAATCTTTGGTTTCAACTTCTCTGAGCCATATTTTGAAAATGACTGGAAGAGTAAAAAAATATTGAAATAAGAATAATGGATTAATAAGAGGGCCTGACGCATCATACTTGCCCAACATATTGAAAATTTAATTTTATGTTTGAGTAACTAGTGAGTATCTTTATTTTGTTACCTTTCTGGGTTCTTTAATAAGTGACACACTTGTACATTTTATAAACACAATTTATTATCATTAGAACTTTGCCCAGAAACATGCAGCCAAATTTAAATTTACATCAAGTTATCATTAAGAAAAATTTCGATACCATTATGAACACAATATAATTAATATTTGGCGTATGCGTATTTGCTTCACACATGATTTTGAGGCACAATTTTTTAACAAAAATTTAAATCACGGAGTACTGAAGTATAGTTTTTTTTTGTGGACAACAACAATACTTGTACAATGATAAACAACAAATTTAAAATTGCGCAAAACATTAACAACTATGTCGTGACAGAGATGAGAGAACACAATATTAAATTGAGAAGTGCGCAGAAGGTCGAAAAATTAACATTAGGAACTTGAAAGTCGAGATTGAAAGTACTAGAACTCTAATGACACTTTTCTATTTTTCTGTTGGACCGATTTTTGTGATTTATGACTTGTTGGACTTATCTCCGCCTGGAATAGCACAATAATTATCAAAACATTTGAAAAATGAAAATTGAATATTGCACAAACGGACAAGGTTAATTTTGTTCAATATGAAATTTTCTCTCAGAGCTTTGAAGGGAATGAAACTAGTGGATTCATCTGCTCTGAATTTTAGACACATTCCAAATCTTAATTGAAATATGCATGTGTGCACGACGTCAATCAATCAAAATGAATATGAAATTATGACTCCTATACCTATTCGAGTTGATCAAAAGCGACCACTAATGAAAGTATATCCAATCCTTGAAGGTAAAAAAAATTATATGAAGTAAAGCGAGGTTTTGACTTTCGAGTTCTACCGGCAAAAGGAAGCAATCTCTCTCTCTCTCTCTCTGTTTTTGGCTTTTGCTTTCATTCAGGCGCATTAAGCAACTAAGCCTAGATGAAATCTAAAAGAAATGTGGAGTTTTTACACATATGCGCGTATCAAAAGTTCCGAGTATTGAAATCGAAGTTTTAACATTTCAAACGGCAGTGTGTACTTCATATGCAACCAGCCATACAGACAAAAATATTGAGGTCGGCCTGTCTTTCAAAACCACAGATCAGAATTATTTTCTTCAAATCTGTAAATAAACAAGCAACAGTGTTTCTAATCGTCCAATGAATTACAGTAAATGTTTAAAAGTGAACGAATACATGGACGGCATACAATATATAAACTAATACAGACGGTAAAAAATACAAATTGAAATCCAGAGCAACTAATTTAAATGAAAGTACAATGAACTTGAACAAAGGGTTTCAGTTCAATCTCTACAGAAATGGCAACATGTTTTCGTCTTTTGTAAGTGACAGAACTTATCGAGAACGTAGAAACAATTTGCTGCTGTTGACGCTTCGAAAGTTTTTCGTTTATTGGCTGCTCAGTTGTAGGGTGATCTCCAGCTCTAGCTCTGAGTTCCAGAACAATGATACTCTTTTCCCCTTGGAAATCGATTGGCTTACAGTCTTTATGGAGAACTATTACAGTAATGCTGATAATTTCGCGTTATGGTATCAAAAACAAACAGTAAAATCGAAGTTCTTTCATCATTTGCATAACCTGGATCTGATTCAAAAGCGAATTCATAAATCTCGCATACGATTTATGAATTTGCTATTGAATCACAGGTGTGCCTCCGTCGAAGGTTCGTCAAAGTGAATGGCTGATACTTTTATAATCTTAACAGGTACCTACACCTGAATAAGGATGAACTTGTCCTGGTTCAAGCACCCTCCGAGAAAATCCCGATATGGTACCGATGATGTATAAGCTTCTCTGAAGGAAATCTTATATATTGTTACACGATGTCGGACGATTGAATCGCTCGCAAAAAGAAAATCGCCTAACTTGCCAGATATATTTGACAAAAGTGTTCAGCTTTGAAATTGGAAAAATTGGAGCAAGATGAATCCATAAATAAATTATTTCAACCGATTCAAGTACCTCTTCATAAATTGTATTTAGAGGTATTCAATAAATGTAACACAAATATATAAAAAACTGGAGTAGCCATCTACGGAAAAAAATATAAAAAAATAATGCAACAAACTGAATTTCTACCAATAAATGAAGTTGCCGAAACCGACAGTGCTACTGAAAATCGACAAGTATTTAATGATGAACCTAATCTTCCAGAAAATCTCTCAGATACAGTTTTGAATGAGTCCTTGAAGCAGCCTATAGTACACAACTACATCAAAAATCATTGGAGAAGTAATGCTAAGATAGATGAACTGTGTATGGTCCCGTTTGCGATAGTCAAGATAAGCAAAAAAAAACCTGAAATGAAATGATAGTGAAATAAAATACAAATAAAAATAGAACAATTGAACAAAAATAAAAATAGGAAGTTAAGAGATTTCAAGCCAAAAGTTACTTCACGATGTTTCGATTGTTAGTATCCACAATCGTCTTCGGGTGATGACTGGACTAATACCTCCGAGAAATGACTATTTATGGGTCATTCGAGTACTTTCACTTATCTCCGCTTTTTTTTTCGCTTCACCGGTTTTCGCTTGATTATGGGTTTCCATAATCAAGCGCTAGCTTGGCTGAATACATTGTTGGACAGCATGTATGTGGCTTCTTTGAATTACCTCCTAAACCAATGTTCCTCCCTGTGTATGATCTCAGCTTAGGACCACCCGATGTTATGTTGATGGATCCAAACACGCTCTGCTATTTCTGATTTGCTGGTTTCCCTTCGCTGTGTGTGTTTCTTGTCCTCGACAATGCGAATATTCAATGGCCTCTTAGTTTTACGGATATAGAATTTCCGCACTCACAGGGTATCCGGTAAATGCAATTCTAGGAATCGCAGTCCGCGTTTGGTGGCCTGGTTTTCGTGAGGCTTCTACGGATAGTGTTTCCGGATCTGAAGAAGGTTCTGATGTTGTACTTGGATCCAATTCTTCTTATCCTTTCCGATAATCTTCTGATGTAGGGAAGTCCAAGCACTGGTTGTGACTGACGGTTCCTCTTCCTTGCGAGGCTCCTGCTGTCTTTTAGCCAAAGTCTGTTCCACCATCGCTTTGGAGTAGTCATTCCGTTGAAGATCATTTTTGATGATGTCTAGTTCCTTCTCGAGACCTTCCTTCGTATTACAGAGCCCAAAAGCACGGTTTGATAGAGTCTTGATGTTTCCTCTTTTAGTCGATTGATGGTGGTTGGATTCGTGGTTCAGATACTGTACCGTGAGAGGGTTTTCGGTATACAGATGTTTACCACTTAGTGTTGATCCTCTTCATCATTACATCTAAGAATGGAAATTCGTTGAGAACTTCCTTCTCCATTGTGAAAGTGAGGGAATATCTTACGCTGTTGTTGTTTCAGGAAGGCGTCTAGTTCAACATTCTCATGGTTCTATAATATGAAGGTGTCGTGAACGTATCTCAACCAGACACGAGGTTTCTTGTGAGCTTCTTCAATGGCCAGAGTTTCAAACTACTCTATAAATATGTTGGCTATGGTTGGCTGGCTATGGTATGATGATATTTTAAGAAGCTCAGCGACTGTTACATGTAAAAACTTGAGAATTCCATATTCAGTACAACGTATCGTTTTGGAGTAGTAACAAACCTTTCAACAAAATAAGAAAGCAGATTGTATATCACAGAACGGAGAAATTTGCGGTTATTCCTAACAAAACTGAAGCTAAATACGGATAATCTGCAGTCAATCCATCAAGAAGTACATCCCTCCCATTAAAATTAGGACTAGGTCTATAATGAAAAACAGTTTGGGAACCTCTGAGTTAAAGAAACACTAGGCATATACTAATCGATAATATACCCAAGCCGGATAACTTCAATAGCGACAATTTGAAATCTTATGAAAATGCTCAGTTAATTTATCGAAACCACTTGAAAATATAGAAAGTCACGAGACGATGAAAATATCTACAAATAGTCAAACCAATATTTTTTCGGCCGCGAAGGAATACTTACCACATGTGGTTGACTTCATCAACGTTCCAAAAACTGACTGACATATAATGAAAATCCAATTGAGTATGTCTATTGAGATGACTCCAATGGGAGGAAACATCCCATAATATCGAAATTTGAGCTATCATCAACAAACTCAAAGAGGCTGACTTATGCACACCTCATATATTTCATTCACGTCATTAGTTTCAAGAAATTCGTCCATTGTGCCGGCATTTGGAAATCTACTAATGTTTTTGCTATGTCAATAAATTCAACATTCCTGCTCCTTTCATTTCATCTACTGTATACCACAATCCATCTTTTATTAGCAAATATATGACATAGTGCCCTTTCGACATGCCGCAGTCTTTGTGTTTTCCTCTGTCAATAAATTGAACATCGCTGTCCTTTTTATTTCATTTAATTTTTCTCAGGATTTGTCAATTAATAATATGTCTTTTCAACATGCTGTCATATATCTGTTTCTTCTCTACCACTCATTGACATCATCAACTTTCCACTCATAACACAGATTATGCTCATACACATAACCGTTCGTCTTACTCTTATACACATTAATTATTAATACCGATGGTGCCGTTCTGACATGTCGCCATGTTGGTTTTTTTGTCAATAAATTCACCATGCTTCCACTTTCATTTGATGTACTGCACGTAACAATCCGACTATTGATAAGGAGCTTATTGCTTAATGCATTTTTGGCATGCCGCTATCTTTGTTTTTTTCTCTACTTCACGCTGACGTTATCGCTCATTCATACCGATCGTCCCACTCTTACCCACCTTACACCTACCTCAAGTTGGGTGTTCTACAAGTTCGGCACACGTTCGAAGGTCCTCCATTTGCAAACTAAAGCTTAGATTTTCTTATGTAGATTTACGTGGAAAAATGGCCATACTGTCATATTTTTCAACTCTGCCGTATTTTTTTTTTCATGCCAGATTACATTTCTCTGGTTTCAACTAGTTTCCTCGCACTGAAATCTGCAGAAAAAGACGTAGTACGAATCTAGCTCATTGAAGCTTGGCTTTGCAACAAATGATTTTAGACAGCTTTGTGAATCTTTGATAGTCGAGGATTGAGTATTCTGTCAATACCATAGAGATCGTTTTCATAACTACAGATGCCACCGCCTCTATTTACTCAGGCTTGCCCTTTAATTGGCAATTGAGTCCAACAATCAGCAATACATTCGTGGTTAAGCCTAGCACCACAACGCTCTCTGGTGTTGGGTTACGAATATATTGTTATTAGATTCTGGTTTTAATAAAAGCAATATGATCAGCATAGTAGAATTTCATCAAGAAAGTTTTTTATTTTTGTCATACTATTGATGAGAATAAAAAACAGGAAAAGTTCTAACACCGTTCCTTGTTGTACTCCAGTTTTCATATTCAAATCGCGGATCATTTAATTTGCAGCTTTGATTCGTCGAATTTGTTTCAATAAACCTGCAGTCCTTCGAATGCTATAAATCAGGGTTTCCCAAACTTTTTTGCCTGGGGACACACCTTCATTGTGGACTTTTTTTCGCGACCCACATATTAAATAATATTAAGTATAATACACCTCTAAAAAATGGTAAAGATGATATAATTGAAGATAAATTACAGTACGAAAAAAGACTTTCAATTCAGAATCTTGAAACTAAACAAAAACAAAAAATTAAAAAATGAGACTTATGGAATTAATGTGACTTGTGGAACTGGTGTTTACGATTTACAAGATATTCAATCTGGGTTGAAAGTTGAAAGCTTTAAACGTCACACACAAAGCTAATTTCTTTATTTTTTTTTTAAATGTGGAGAATGCCCTCTCAAACAAATATGCGATTAAAAACCCCATCAGCTCTTTCAAGGCTATGTTCGAAAGAACTGGATGCTCTCCCCTAGCCTTTACTCAAAATGGGAAAAACAATTCGAAAGTATTAAGTGTTATTAATTAGTTTCCGCGACCCACCCAAATTGCTCCCGCGATCCACCAGTGGGCCATGACCCATAGTTTGGGAATCACTGCTATAAATGTTAAATTTTGTAATAGTAGTTGATGATTTACTGTGTTGAAGGCCTTTGCCAAATCTTCAAAAACTACTGGCCACTTTGTGAACTACTGTATTCAATAATTCTATTATGGCATTATCAGTAATAGATTTCTTGATGAATCCGATTTTATAATACAATGATTTATTTTAATTGGCGGTATCAATAAAGGTACGTATCACCCCGTGAGAAACCACAATATTTTTCAACACGATGAAATAATTTAAACTACTGTTTCGAATCCCAGAGTGGTTCACAATTCATATTTTTGTAGACTGATTAATTTTTTTGAAAAGTATACCCTGTATATATTTACAAACAATGAAAGCAGTACTTGAATTGGAAACACCAAGTTGGTCTCCACAAGATTACGCGTCTTACTCTGTTTCCTTACGATTGAATAACACTCAGGTAAGAGGGGATCATTACCGAAGAAATGTTTATAATCGGTGGAGAGAGAGAGAAAGTCGAGGGGATCGCCAAGAACCAGCGGCATGTCCAAGAATAGCACCATTCTGCATAACAGTGTCACCTCTGAATCTTGAACTTGCGATTATTTCTTTCGCGTTTTATACGATCGATCAAGATGCCAACCCTTAGGTTACTCCTAGCGTTGGCACTCGTAGGCGGTGCGTTTTCAAATTCAACCACCCCTTCAAGTTTCGAAAATAACCACTCGGAGAATAGTGAGGGTGCGAAGGACCCTTTATCAATCGTTAATGATAGTGCTAGTGATTTGAATAACTCTTCCCTTATAGTGAAAGAAAGCTTGGCCAAAGTTTTGGACTTTTATAACACAGAGCTTTTGGCTGCAAGTTGGGGTAACTTTAGTGTGAAATTGACACAGGGATGCCAAAAAAACGTGGGGGCTTATATCGAAGGGCTGAGAAAAGCTGAAGTTTGGGCGCTCAAAAGTAAGTTGATAATCTGAAATGACAAATCGTTGCATGGATGAAGAAGGTTTATCCAAGCTTCACTTATTTAGTAACAAATAGTCATAATCAGATTGATCCAATATACACCCACCATGTAATACAGTATATTAGACGCAGTTAAATCAATATGTACAAAAATGAAACTCCGCTTGTTAAGAATCGCACCTTAGAAGGTTGAACCTCGTTAATTCATAGCTCACTCAAGTTTCTAATTTTAACTAATGTCGTCGTCATAAGGACGACCAGTGGTCTTTTCATCTCAACCCATTATGTTTTCTCATTATTCTTTTTCTGCTGTTCTTACATTTTGCTATTTCTAGACTCTCACATATATCGAGTAGCCTGGTGTCATGCACATGCTTAATCAGTTTCAGATTGTTTTCACCAATTATGTGGTCCTTGTCTAGAGCATGTTGGACGACACTGGATTTTTCTATCCTTCCGTATTTCATGTGTGCACAATGCTCTTCGAAGCGGGTTTTAATCGCTCGTCGGCTCTGGCCGATGTATTTGCTGATGCAATCTTGACAACTGATTTCGTAAATCCCCGACCTTTCTATGTTTGAGGAATCTTCTGAAATCGAACAACTTAGCAAATGAAGCTGTTGAAGAATACATTCAACTCACCAAGCTTTGCATGGATCAAAATTGTTTCCAATATAATGGCTCATATTATGAACAGCGTGAAGGAACGACTATGGGTAACCCATTGTCTCCATTTATAGCGAACCTATTCATGGGTAGGTTTGAGACGGAAGCTGGGAAAGAACTCAGTTACTTCCCTAGGGTCTGGATCAGGTATGTTGATGGCATATTCGCTGTAGTGGATACAAGGATAACCAGAATTGAGAATGTCCTTTCAACACTAAACAACAGGTGTAATAGTATAAAATTCACATATGAAGTAGAAAAAGAATGAAAGTTGCAGGTTTTAGATGTATTGGTCATAAGGAACGAACAGAACGAAATAGAATTTGACATTTCTAGGAAAGATACGGGCACTTTCAGATACATTCCCAATGACTCTAATCATTGTCCACAACACAAAATGGCGGCACTGCATTTTCTGGTACACAGGTTAATAACTTTTCCTTTAAAGACCTTTTTCTTTTAACCCGGATATAGTTGACAAGATAATTACAAAATACAAGTTTAGGGAAGCACTTCGTAAATCTTCGACTTTTCAAAAAAAGGAGAGTAATAACAAGTTGATCTCCTATGAACCCCAATACACGAGAGGGCTTCAACGGATATTCGATAAAGTATATATGAAAGTTGCATATAAAACTTCTTATAAATTGCAACAGCTTCTTGGTAATCCAAAAGATAGACTAGAAAACACAGAAAGGTCGGGATTTACGAAATCAGTTTTCAAGATTGCATCAGCAAATATATCGGCCAGAGCCGACGAGCGATTAAAACCCGCTTCAAGGAGCATTGTGCACACATGAAATACGAAAGGAGAGAAAAATCCAACGCCGCCCAACATGCTCTAGACAAGGACCACAGAATTGGTGAAAACAATCTGAAACTGAATAAGCATGTGCATGACACCAGGCTACTCGATGCATGTGAGAGTCTAGAAATAGCAAAATGTAAGAACAGCACGAATGGCGATAAGGGACCCATCCCGTTTAGCCCGCTTTTTAATCTTCTGTTGAGAAGAGAATAATTACTAAGAGCAGGTAGTTAATTACCGAGAAATTCCATATTGGACTTCAGGTATACAACCTCAGGTAACAAATTTTAGTATATAAGGATTAACTAGACTAGACTAGGTATCAATTTTCTTCTTTTGAGGATGCTAACTTTGTTGGCGAAACGCGCGTCGAGAGCAAAAATATCAGTTTGGTGTTAGGGCAATTGATCTCGAAAAAAGTTATTCAAATGTGGTATGATCACATATATTTCATAGTGCGCTTTGAAATATATTGCTGTATAACATAATTTTTATGCTTGCCACAGGTGTCAATCATTTGGGAAAGAAAAGTGATATGGCACTACTCTCTCTTAAAGTCAATATTATTTTTGAAATTTTCATTCTTTTCTGAGCAAATCTAGTATTGTTTTTTTTATTTGACCTCCGGTTTTCTTATGAAAAAATAAAGTTCATTCATTTGCATCTCGCGTACAACCATTTATTCAACTTCAATGAATCATTTATCTAATAGAATAATTGTCTAACGGCAAAATTATTCAAATAAATTGATTTTGATACAAAATCACCAAGATTCCACAAAAAATTACTCGAATCACTTCTTGTTTACCTCAAGAAATATGCATGCCTTCATTCTATTTTCATGAACTCACCTGCTCTTTGAAAAATGCTGGAATAGTTTTAAATAGTTTCAGTAGGAAAGATGCTCTTTGTCAACTGCTTCTCACTATGAATTGGCGAGCTGTGTATCAGTGTTTTGAAATATCTCCAAGGAAATAATCCAAAGTGTTGAGATGTGGCGACCTAGGTGGCCATACTAGTGCCCCAAATTGAGTGCACTGACGCTCCGTCATGTATGAACAAATGAACATTGATCAATTTTTCACTGAAAAAGGAACATCTTTCATCAAAGCTGACATTTATTTTCGAAAATCTGCCGGTAATTATATTTTTGATTCCTAGATGCCAAAAAGGCGCGCGGGCTAATGTCTAAATATTGAGAAACTCTGTAAATTGGACTCTAAACAACAAGTTGATATTGAACAAAGAAGTTCTGTATGGAAATTGTCATGATTGCCTGGAACTCATGAACTCCAAGGAAATAAACTGAAGTGTTGAGATCTGGCGACATAGGTGGCCATAGCGGTAGTCCCAACTGAGTGCGCTGACACTCCGTCATGTATAAACAATGATCGGTTTTTTACTAAAATAGAAGCATATTTTGTCAAAGCTGACAACGAACAAACTCATTCAGGAGCTATTGAAGAATAGTGAAAAAATATCAAAAACACTTGTTGATCATTTCTAATAACCTCAATGTAAAAATATTCGCGATGTTATACAAAATTGCGATGTTAGACGAAATCTTGGCACACTCCATTTACACATGTTTAAAATTTAAACGGCCCGTGTATTAAGTTGGGGCGCTGAAATGTAATTAATTATGCAATAGATTATGTAATCAATTACAGATTAGTGAGATGCTTTGATATTTATAATCATGAAGTATGGAGAAAATTATTAGAAATCTNCATCAAATGTGTTCATACATTATCTCGCACTTCAAATTGAAAATGGAATATACAGGAGATATTAGTTTTTAGGGAAAACATCCCTGAAATACATATTTCCTTTTCAATTTTAACGAACTTCCTGTGGCTGGGATCGACTAAACACATGAATGTAAGCACGTACTGTCATGGTGACACGAGCAGATTTGTCTCTTTTGGTCGAGAAATGGCATCCAATAAGATGAAAATGTGATAAGACAAGTGTCTTTTCCCGAAACTTCGAAGTACACTATTAGGAATGATACTGTTGTCACTGTGGCATATTGTAGCAACACTATTTTGTGACATTTTACACTAATACTATTATATGATATTGGAACTAATAACGATATCTGTTTTATTTCAATAATAACTGTTTGAAATACAATGTTCATGAAAAAGTAGTTTCGGAAGGGTTTTCTCGTTCTTTTATTTCTTCCTTTCTCTGTTAGTTTCCCACATTTTTTATTTAATGATGCAGAAGTAGTAAGCCTTTCTTTTTCAAAAAAATCCCGAATTTTCTTGACAAAAATTGAACATAACCATTATCGCCCCACCCGCAGTGGCGGATTAAGCATTTTGCCGTCCTAGGCCCCGTCTAATACGCCGCCCTTTTTGAGCAACAAAATTCTATATATTTTGATTAACAATTGTTATTAAATAAGGGTTTTATTTTATTCAAATATAATTAATGAATAACACAAAACAAATTTTATTAAACTCTAACATGATAAATAGTAATAATACACATTTTTCTCAAATAATAATATATTGCTCAATTTGTAAATATCTTCTTTTTGGCTTTTGTCCGAGCAAAAGCATCAACTATGTCATCGTAATCAATTTCTTGAACTAGTTGAGCTTCAATAGACAGTAATGCCAAAGCATTGAGTTTATTTTGGCCCATACTTGCGCGTAAATAAGATTTAACTCTTTTTAAGGTGGAAAAAGATCTTTCTCCGGAACAATTGGTAGCAGGAATACTCAAAGAAATACGTAGAGCAATGTCGACATTCGGATAAACATCTCGAAGATTTCGAGAATGCAATACCTACATTGTAGGTATATTTCTCGTGCAGAGCGTAAATCTTCTGTATTTTCTAGAGAATCTTTGAGCTGGCATTGTGAATGAATACATTCATTCCCTAATGTCTCTTCCAAATCATTAGGATACTTTGTAACTAATTTATTCGCAAGGTTTTTCAATTCAGTTGTATCTATGTCAGGTAAATTATCAAAAAAACTAAAACTCTCGTAAAGTTACTGATAAGCACTTTCACGTCCGGCCAATTGTACGCTTAAGTTATCTAATATTAGATAATACACGTTGGTGCCACCCGATTGTTGTAGGTTTTTATTACTGTTCAAATAATATTTGAACGAAAATTAGTGTGAAAAATACTTATCTTTCGAATGACTATCACCCAAAAACCATTTTTGTCTCCTCCAATTATTAATAATTTATTTCCCTCTTGTGAAATATTTCTACCAATCTCAGATTCATTCGGAATACACATTTCACCGTATCGAATTCATCGTATTCTACAATCATCTACTTTCATCTTAATTTTGCTCACGTAACTCAAAAGATACTAGCTATTAACTTGTTCAAGTGCGACCGAGCCAATATATTTAATTACCACGTTATAAAACTCGTGAAATTCAAATTTTAAAGCAACCTGAATATGTTGTTGAATTTATCTGAACAGCCATTAATTCTCTTCGATGATCGTCAGTTTCCTGCTCATTTTAATAACCCTCAGTCAAATTTTGCTTAGAAGGTTTATTAATAAGTCAAAGCATGATTATCAATATTGAAAGTATTCTCTCATATTCGTCTAGTCATGAGAAATTTTTCAAAAATGATTCGATTAATGATTTTTTCAACAAAAACCGGCTATGGAAATTGGTCTTGCCCATTTTCAAACCGATTTCATCATCGATCTTTATGCCTCAGGAAATGAGGATCTACATAAGTCCTTGTAGGAAGTTGAATAACTACAAGTAGGTATGATGTGAGGATGGAATCAAGAAGGATACGAGGATGTTTTTCGCGAATGAATAATATTATATGAGCTCACAGAGAATGTGCGATTTGTAGGCGAACGACTATTTTTTTATCAGATTCACTAAAATGAAAAACCAATTCGGAAAAATTTACTTCTTTCATTGTGAGTCAGTTATGATATACCTGACGTAAATGAATTCAGCCTCCCTCCCACAACATTTTTGTCTCTCCTAGTAGTATTTTACATAGGAATATCAAGGAATAGGAACCGGTCATAGAAATGACCGGTTATTTGATTCAATTGCTGTTCTCCAATTCACGTTTTGGCTAAAGTTAAAACAGCAGTGACCCTTACAAAATGATTTGTTATTTTGATCTTTTCAACATCAATTCCAATCAATGACGCAGCGGATTTGAACCAGGAAGATATTGTATTCTGTCCAATTGGACTATTCTTGTACCAGCCTTTGGAACTGGAATTCTTCCAGTTTGGATTTGGCGTCAAAAATGAACGCTTCGTTGAGTGTATTCGGTACTAGCCACTTACGGTCTTCGCTCATGAATATTTTTAGAAAATTTTCAAAATATTCATGAGCTCAAAAAAATTTCCGAAAATAATTTGACCTCTAGTGGTATCACTAGTGAGAATATACCTACTTGATACTGTGATTTTTTTTCGAAAATGATTACGTCTAGGAGGCTGCGACCACTGAAAAACATTTGCTCTGCTCCTGTGATCTGATCTAGGAATAGAGTCAGTAGTTCTGCTCTTTCCACCACTCATTCATTAACAATTTTTTGACAAATATTTCAATTATACGATGTAACTTCTTTTTAAAATGGCACCATGATGGCTTGTTATATTATTCAGATAGATCGTGATTTCAGGCAGAGTAATAACATGAATACGGATCTTCCTATTTATCGAAATTACTCCAATTTTTTTTTCTCATGTTAGTCTACGAGCCCAATTGTTAGAGTTGGAGATGTCGGAAAAGTAATTTCACACCTTGTAGTAAACTTTAGATGGTCCACTCTGTATTCAAAGATACACTACTCGAGTTCAGGAAGTTAAGAATCAATTATTGCTACATTCACTCGTCGCAGATATTTCAGGTAAATATCGATTAATACTGAGCCAGCTGTTTCTCAATTGAGCAGTTTTCAACGTATGAACTTTCGTTTCTTCACTACTACAGACATTTCACAAAATATTGCAATTTTCTGACTCGTTTCAATTGATATATTTCAATAATCATTTGCCAAAATTCTGTTGTAATAATTAATGCATCTGGGTTCCTCGACGAATATAGAAAGCATGTGGTTCAACGTCCATTTCAAAGAAGACCTTGTTTGGACCATTAAATATGGAATTCTCTCCAAATATTACCGAATATTCAACAAGAACTCAAAGTAAAGGAAAAGCTAGTTGCTTCATTTGGATGACGAGACACGTAGAAACTCTGAATATTTATAATGACTCACTTAAGAAATTACAGATTTAATGTGTCGCCGTTTGGTGACTCAGAAACTTAAGTTGATTCCTAGAACTCAAGTTTCATCTGTCACTGTTCAGAAGAAGAAGAAAATGTACCGAAATAATAAATGATAGAAAATAAACACCCTAACGGAATGTCTCACTTTACATTTTTTAAGTTACCGTTTCACGCGATATCTCATCAAATGTTCAAATTGTCTTCCATCATTTCTTAAACAAATATTTGCTCTAGAAATAGTGTGCTATACTTGATCTTGTATGAAGCCCCACAACAAAAAATCTAGAAGAGAAAGGTCCGGTGAACGTGGTGGCCATTCAGTAGGACCATTTCCTATCCACCTTCCTGGCATAGTTGTATTGAGAAAATCTCTGCAGATTCTCCTGCGATGTAGTGGAGCTCCGTCGTGTTGGAAATACTCATATTTTCTTATGAGGCTAAGTGGCGAATCTTCTAATAACTCAATTAGAGTCCCTGATAAGAAATCCGTATACCTAATTCTCCGGTCAGAGATGTTTCAAAAAGTGGTGGCCAAGAATATTAATATCAAGAACACCAAGCCATACGTTAACACCATATCTCTCTTTCAACATTGGTAACTTTATGTAAATATTCATTTTCTTGTCGCCAATGATAATGTATATTCCTGTTGATTGGTAAATGTACTTTCATCACACCACAAGATTTTTTTACAAATTTCATTATCTTTGCGAAATTTTCTAATGAGTCATCTATAAAAAACTTTTCTCCTGTTGAAGTCCGTTAGACGCAAATAATGAACTTTCCTGACTCGATAAGGCTTGAATTTATTTTTCTTCGAAATTTTCCGTACAGACGAAGTGGATATGATCGAATTATGAGCAATCTCCTTCAGAGATACTTCCTTGTTCTCAATTTTTTTATTTTCCATAAATCCTAAATCAAATTAATGTCACTTTATCATTAGTGTGAATCTTCTTTGAACTCACCTAAAACGCCGATTTCATTATCGCCACCACATTTAGTAACCGTACATTTTCTTTCGGAGGGTTTCTCAAAAGATCCATAATTCCATAAAGTATTTTCGATACGTTGAAAATATCTATGATTAGGTTGTCGTTGTTCAGGATACAATTCCTGATACATTGTCAAAGATTTGGTAGCATTCCTCAAAAGAAATTATCGCTATCATGTTTCTCGTGAAAATCATCTATGAATTTTCAATACAGTATTTTCATTAGTTAATCCTTGTTGATATCCTCATTTCCTGAACAGAAATTTTTGGGTAGCTACAAATTTTCAAAAGACATTTGGAAATTATGAATGACTTGGTATTGATACAAAGATTATTGGTCTCTCTTTTTCAAGACGACCCTGACAGAAATTTAGTTGGATTTCAGTGAACACAAATATTTATAATCTCATTGAACGACATTATCGACAGGAGAACTCTGGATTTCAATAACATTCGGAAATTCGAGCTCTTAATAAAAAATGATAGTGATGATGTGGTTTCGGGAAGAAACGTCGGGAAATATAGATGTTGTGATATGTCAACGGATTTGTAATTATAATGACTACGAAAATGTATGAAACAATATACAGGTCCGTATTTAACAAACATATATTGATGATGGAATTCAATGAACGAAACGTTGCATTGAAACATGGGTTCACCCAGATTATAAAGCACATGAAATAAAGCAAAAAGTTTCATGATCATTTTTTGATATTATTGAAAATGGTGGTGGTAGAGTAAAAAACTAAAATCTGTCATTTTCAGTTTTTTGCAAATATCTCACAAACTGTTTATGATTTTATGGATCTGAAAATACCATTGTGTTGCATCCCTAAAAAGGTAACTTTTGTTCCAATTAACCGTCCTTGTACGACCTACCGTTTCCGAGATAACAATAGTGGTATCAGCTAAAAAAACGGCCTGTATAAAGTAATGTGAGCTGTTAAAAAAATAAGTTGAATGTTTAAATTTCGTGCGCTACGATTAGCGATTTTTCGTTTTTTATGTTGGTATACTCGCCTCGAACATATTTTCAGTTTCAGCTGTTGAGTATGTTTAGTTTGTTGATGAGAGACATGAAAGTAAGAAGTGTTTGCATCAAATTTTGTGTAAAAAATGGAATCGAATGCTCAAAAACACTTGAAATGTTGACCTCAATTTCATGGCGTTGAAATTCGTGATTTTTTCTTAAATTATTCCGAAATGTGGGTTTTTCAGGACTTGCCAAAGTTACAGACTTTGTTGAAGTAATGAACGCCATTAGAAATTCTAGAGACATGTTTGCTAAATTATATGAACAGATTAATCATTTTCTCATATGGAACAATCAACATTCACTTGCATTTTCTTCAGCTACAGATGCAGGGAGAGTCAACGAAATTCCCTCGGTCCATTGCTACCAGAGAAAACACTTTTTCAAATTGCTCAATTTTTTTCGCAGTCATATCGATAAATACTATCTTTCAAATATATTTTCTTGCATACTGGGTGTACATTTTGTATCGTCGGTATACTAAACGAAAAACAGATATTTTACAAATTATATTCAGTTATATAACACCACTGTAGGTGATAAGAGAGGTACTTAACCTAATTGAGTAGCTGAATTTTGTTTACTTTGAAAACTTTGGGTAAACTAGATCGATTTGATCATTGAACAGGTTGCACCCGCAATGTTTATGCTTATGAATTTCCAAGGATTCGAAATAATTGCAACGAACTTGTGGTTGCACGCCAAGGAATGGTTTGAAAACGTCGAATCATTTTCACCTAGGACATGTTTATCATACCGTTTTTGGAATTTTCGACAACATTGTGTGTCATGTGTCATTGAAAAGGAAATCAGATAACCTGGCAAGTGGTCTGAATGCCACTTCCACATTGTTTTTTCTGAAGAAACCCGCAATTATCTCTGTTTTTTTTACCAAAATATGTTAGAGTTACCCAAGTCGTAAATGAATTTACGACTTCGTTTTCTGACTACTTCTGGATTGTATCCGTGTTGAAACCATTATTATGGCCTATCTGGCCTATAGATTGTTAGCAGACAAAGGCAGTGAGAATGCTCTGTGCAACATTGAATTGTAGGCTGCTAATTTATGACTGTCTGGATGGAAATACTCACTTGGGATGAAAATATCTGTATAGCTAGGTTTCCTGAAAATATTGAACTCAAATTTATTCTGATTGCGTGTAATGGTCAGATCTAAGAAATTTATCTGTTTCTTTATTTCTGTTTCGAGTGTGAACTGAATTTTGCAATTGAGATTATTCATGAATGTAATAAATTGGTTCAGCTGTCGTGTACCAAAAATGAATATGTTTTTTACCCAGGTTTACGCCTTCAACGCCTTTGATAGATGCCCTAACCCTAACAACAAGAGAACTATTAGTAAATACCCTTTGTTTTAAAATTCAGCATTATGTTCATAGTAGAAGAAATCAAAGACCACAAAATATGTAAGGACTCTAACCGAAACTACATTTCTTGATGAACCACATTTATGAAAGATGTATGTATTTTGTCAGAGTTAATTATGTTTTTATAAATTATTTGTCTTGAACGATGAGAACCCATTATTCATCAATAAATGATGACTACCTTCAATATTGATGTCAAAACTTATTCAGATGCACATTTTGGTTTTGCCAACCTAATAAATTTAGTTGGAACCTCCTTTTGTTGAACTTGGTTTAACATTCAATTATACAACGGAATACAATATTGAGGCGATGTTCTAAAATAAGTGAAGTTCAACTCAGCCTTGACTTAAACTCAACTTATATAACTAGACCTCATAGTTACGTGTATGTTTAGCAAAAACTATGTAGGTTTTCACCAGTGTATCAAGTTTTCCATAAAAAATATCAACACCGAATGCAGAGTATTTCCATATGCGTTTTCTGGGTTGTGTGAATTATTTCAGATACTCATTTGTGTGTATACAAATATTACAAATCGATAACTGATTGTAATTTTTCTTTAGGTGCATACGCGCATACCGATATCCATCCTAATCCATTTTGACAAATGTCGCAACTAGGTCAAGTTGAAAACCTTGGCCTTATACGAGCTTGTGAACGAAAATAGAATTTGAATAGTGAAAGTGGTGAGAAAGGATTCCACGATCAATTAGAATGTTCCCTAATAAATAATAATGATAATATACACTACGGTGAAAAAAAAATAGTTTATTAGTTCTTTAGATTATNTTTCTCAAATAAACATATAAAACAAAGAAGTAAATTGTAAAAATGCAAAACTATCAGGCAACGCTGGGGTTGCCTACGTACATATATAAACAAATAAAAATTCACCCGTGATAATAGGGGTATTTGTACCACAGTACAATCGATACCGGTGAGTATGTTTCATCTCGAGTAGACATGGCTGACGTGAACTGTCCTAAAATGATTGTAGTATTCCGAGTCTGAGTAAAAACATTGGTTGAGTAGCAATTCCTTGATGGCTCTTTTGAATTTCGTGATACTTAGCTCTTTAAAGTTATTTGGCAGAGAGTTGAAGAGATTGTAATCAACAGTATTCATTTTTGATCTGGTCAAACGATAACAGCATGTTCTTACCTTGTCCGCATTTCTTGTGAAGTGTTGGTGTATGTCAGACTGTTTCTCTAGCAACTGAGCATTTTTTCTGATTTCCAGTAGCGTCTGATAAATAAATAATGTTGGCTACGGCATGATACGTAATTTTTTGAATAATGGTCTACAGCGCTCCCGGAAACCAGCTCTTGCTAGTATTCTCACAGTTTTTTTCTGTAGTTTGAAAATTCTCATCGAACAAGGAGAGATCCCCCACAGAACAACACCGTAGCTGATGTGTGAGTGGAATAATGCAAAGTACGTCATTTTTAGAATCTCACCGCTTGTGATGTTTTGCAGTTGACGAAGGATAAATATTACACTAGATAGTTTATTTGCGAAAAGATCTATGTGTTAGCTGAACCTACAGTGGTGAACTCAAGATTTTGAGTTTTGTCACTATTCAACTTCAATTTATTTGCTAGAAACCAAGTGTTCAACTTCTTCCATTACTTGTGGGATGTTAGGTGATGATTTATCGCTATATATTAAAGTTGTGTCATCTGTATAGAGAATGGACTTAAAGGGAGACATGAAATTACATATGTCATTAACATAAATAACAAAGAGCAGGGGCCCAAGTATTGAACCTTGTGGAACACCGTGCTCAACAGGTTCAAAATTTGATTTAACACCATTACACGAAACCGACTGATACCTGTTTGAAAGGTATGATTCTATGAGTGACAGAGATACCCCTCTAACTCCATAATAATACAATTTTTTAAGAAGTATACTGTGTGATACACAATCAAAAGCCTTAGACAATCCAAAAAGCGTTATGGCAGTGTGCACACCCTTCTCGAATCCTTCAACAATAGATCCCACAACATCAAAGACAGCTAGAGAAGTAGAACGATTTTTGCGAAAACCATATTGACCCTGAGAAAAGAAGTTGTTGCTCTCGAAGTAATCATACAGACGCTTTTTCATTATTACTTCAACGACTTTGGAAAAAATAGAGATGATAGATATGGGCCTGTAATTGTCCAGGGAACATGGGTCCCCCTTCTTGAAAATTACTTTCGCATATTTGATAGCGTTAGGAAAAACACCTGTCTCAAATATAAGGTTGACCATTCCTAGAAAAGGCGAAATTATAATATGTAGGATTTCCTTAATGATAGCAGCGTTCAAATTTTGGGCATCTAAACAGTTTGAAGGTTTCAAACAATCAATCGCGCTCATAATATCCTGTTGGGTGACGGGACCGGGAAAAAAGGAGCTACAAGGTATTGGAAATTCTTCGAAATTAATGAAATCATCCATGTCCATCTGAGGTAAAGATTTAATGATGGTATCCGCAATATCAACAAAAAAATTGTTGAAATCCTCGGGAGATATGGGGGGTGTTTTTGCAACAGCCTTTGTTTTGTTACGTTCATAATTTATTATCCGCCAACATGCGGATGATCTATTTTTAGAAGAGATAATAAATTCATCGTATGCCCGTTTTTTACTCAGTGTTATCCGTTGATGATATTCTTTTTTGAGTTTTTTGTACAAATTTATATCGGAAGGGTCTTTACTTGCTACGTATCTGTGATAACTTTGATACTCTTCAATGACTCTCTGAAAGATTTAAGAGAATCGTCAAACCAACACACGGGGGATGTTTGTTTATGAGCTGCTACTTTTCTCAAAGGAAATGCCTTGCAAACTTGAGTAGCATAGACATCAGTTATGTAAGATGCTAATAGATTAACTTCTTGAAGGCCAGATTTGATCATGCGACTTTTTTCTGACTCCAAGATTGAAAAGACCCATTAAAGGATGGCGTTTTGTGATGATTGACGAGATCAAAACCTTACTGTTCTGTATGTTCCATTCTGAAAAATGAAATAAGGTTTGTTGGTGGAATTTGTTCTATTCGTTACACAATCAAAATATGAATATATGTACAGTGTCATCCCCATAGTATGCACCATATGAGAAACTTATTTCTGTTTAAAATCTGTTTTTTCGTTGATCAGCTGTCGCCCTCATACGAACGACAACTCTCAGAAGTTGTGAAACTTGTGCGAGCTGAGGACTAACGAGGTCTTACCTTTTAACGTGTGATTCCTAACACGGAATTTATTAAGGGTTTTCCGACAAAATCTTATTCTTGATAAAAGTTTGCTCATCCCCTAAAACTAAACATGCATCAACAAAATATAGTAAAACACATGTAATATACGAGGAGCCTTCAAATATTTGATTTTGAGACAGGAGTAAAGTACTCTTATTTCGAAAAATTTCAAGAAATGTTGTTTAGAAAAGTTGTTTAACATTGAAAAACACATCTAGATTTGAAGTCATGACCATCTGAGTGAAGTGTCATTTTTTACACTATTTTTTAAATGAGCACTACGAAAAAAAAATTGCTAAAACGATAAATA
>NW_019291927.1:31724-67564 GCF_000500325.1 Leptinotarsa decemlineata | reverse complement strand
CTTCCAAATGACATTGTTTGGAGCGACGCATATTGAGCGATTTGGAAATTTCGAACCGTGTACCATCAGATTGGTTCACTTCTTCCAGTACCCAATGAAGATCCGACGTTTTAGCAGATTTATTTCATGGACAACCTTGAGGAGGAGATTGATCGACGATGCGCATTCAGTGAAGCAACAAGGCGGGCAATCATCGCCGAATGGGGCAGCTCTTGAATATGGGCGACGGCAAAATTCCGGTTGATCCTGCAACACACGAGATATCGTTCTCACGGAACTTCTGTCAACTTCAGGCATTAATTGGAGATCTTGAAAAGAAAGATTTCCCGGATATTGCCAATAATTTCAAGAAGCATGACTGGCTTTGCGAGCGAGCTATCTTAGCTCCAAAGAATGATGACGTCAATCGCATCAATCATAAGATTCAATTGAAAATTCCTGGAGCGGTCACGCAACACAAATCTATTGCGACAGTCACAGAAGAGGACCAAGCTGTCAATTATCCAGTCCAGTCCATTGGAGCCTCCTGGAATGCCACCGCATGTATTGACGTTGAAAGTTGGCTCGCCAATATTGCTTCTTCGGAATCTCAACACGCCCAAGTTGTGCAACGTTACCAGACTTTCCGTAAAAAAGTTGATGCCGAATGTGATTGAAGCGACGATAATCACTGGCAAATGTAAAGGAGAGGATGTGATCATTCCGCGCATTCCAATGATTCCCACTGATTTGCCCTTCACATTCAAGCGACTTCAGTTTCCCGTGCGTCTCGCTTTTGCAATGACAATCAACAAATCCCAAGGACAGTCGCTGCGAGTTGCCTGTTTGAATTTAGAAAATGCATGTCTTTCTCATGGTCAACTCTACGTCGCTTACTCCCGAGTTGGAATGCCAAAAACTCTATACATCTACTCACCAAACGAGAAGATCAGCGAGTGTATCCACTCACGTTCCGATAGATTAGTTTTATTATCACAAGTTCCTTTCATCATATAGCAAAAATATTTTTCATTGATGTTCGTTCAAATATTGCTATTAAAATCTATATATTTTTTCATCAATTCTGTATGACTCATCTTTAATTTTTCCCCAGCACATGTTACATTCTTGATTACATACACATACAGACATCCATTTTAATGTATAGAGAGGTGCGTAGAGGCAGGACAACGTCTACCTGGATTCGGCTAGTATTGTATAAAAATATATCTATTATTAGACACGCAACAAATTTCTTGATGAATCGAAATAATTAAAATATTCTTCGAATGTGTAAAAGGCATTCTGTAAAAGAATATTCTTAATTTTCACTTAAAAAGTGTTCATACTCATGTCCAAAGTCTGAAACTCATATGGTAAGACGTTAAAAAATTTCAATTTCAAAGATATATATAAATTAGAGTTTTGCGATTCACCTAATCTATATTTGGGTAGCCTTACATTTGTTTTGGCCCTGGTATCATGGTATGTCCTCCTAGTAAATTTTTAACATAACATAGACCTTCATAAATGAAGCAAGATCTCAGAGTTAATCTACGGAAATTTTTGAAAAGAGGTTTATAATGATCATCGTATTTAGCCTGTGCCATAATTCTCACTACTTTTTTTGTAGTTTGAATATTATATCTAGATGACGTGATGAATCCCAAACTATTAGTCCATATGTCATTATGCTGTGAAAAATGGCGAAATAAGCTACTTTTAAACAATCCGTTGTTGTTATGTTGCTAAGTTGTCTTATCATGTATATATACACGTCTTTACAGTAGTTTCACAGAATATTGATTATAACTGACTAGCCAAGGCTTCTACCGGATAGGACAACCAATCAAGATGTTTATTCACAGTTTTTGACATGGGTTTTCAGTTACATTAAGTTGTGGAATGGGATACATTGAAATTGATTTGAAATTTATTTATCATAGAGACCATTCTCACTCGTTTATGACATTAACCACTAAATTTTAGTGGATTATAACTTCCCACGAATAATATTTTACTATACTCTAGTGGCCTATAATCCCATAAATTGAATACTTTTTTAGTAAAATACCCTGGCCAGCTGCAGAGCCGCCGTTGAGATTGTGGTTACAAAATATGTTGATGTAAAGAACTGTTTTTATGTTCTAATAGCTAGTTAACGGAATTGCATATTTTTTTCAACATCTTTTGATCTATCTGTATACGCATATGAAGCCAAAGCAAATCAGCTGTAATTGATAAACTGTGAAATTAGTAAACGGAACCAGACGTAACTCAGGCAACTTTTATTGCGAGCAAACGCTATTTTAATTCCAAGAAAATCAAATATCAATGTTTGCAATTCAAAAACGATTTTTAGTACAGGTTGTTTAATGAGGAAGATGTAATATTTCTGTTTCGAACCATAAGTAGAGTAACTTGTTGACCATTATAAATACAATATAAGTTTATGGCAAGTCTGACACTGTTACAACACGTGAACATTAAAAAAATTCGGGCTTTCTTTGCTTTCAACCCACTTTTAGTTTCTTATTGTTTCCAGGTAGGTTTTACACTTTCTTACCTCAGCATATGAGAACTCACGAAAACAAACAGAGCAGGACGGTCAAATGTTCTCTATGCCCCAAGTTATTCATGAACAAAGCTGATCTCAATAGACACATGAAGCTGCTACATATGACCACTAGAATTATTTGTGAGAGATGTCTGAAAATTTGCAGCGAGTACAATATAGAAAGTCATTATGAGTAGGTATTCATTTTATTCTTCAATTTCCAGACGCTATTAATCTTATAGTTATCTATATCTATTTATTAAACAATGACCATTTCGACCTTGAACTATGTTTTAATTATATTTTTATGTGCTGAACATCTATGTTAAGTAACCGCCTACATAGTGAGTATTCTGACCATCTCATGTCAGTGTAAAATATAATCAAAAAGGTGAATGAAATTATCTATTTTCTATCAACTGGAAACAATCTTTCTTCATTTTGCTTTATTACTAAAATTTAAAAAAAAATGCTTATTACAGTTGTGCCATCTACTGAACGTTTGGAATAACATAAAATGCACTCCTTGTTCATGCTGATATATTGAACAAAGTAATTGAATGTTTCATTTGTGGATTCAGTGTACCTACACAAAACTTTTTTCACTTACAGCTACATTTACTAGACTTAGAGTTTGGTAATAGACCTGTAAGTCCGAATGCTCTGCGAATTGATGGTTGTCTCCAGTATTTTGTAAAATATCCAAAACTTATTTCCCAATTCACTTTTATTTTTGTCACCAATATTGTTGCCAAGAATGTTGATTTATTACATCTTATATGCAGAAAACCAAAAATGGTTTCAACTGGTATAAATACATTTTCTTTTCTTCCTCAAAAAATTTCAACACTTTAACACATTAGGTGTTATGATTTAGTTAATCTTTATTCTTAATACTGTGTAATATTTTATAGATCGGAGCACCCAAACGAAACAGAGTTCAAATGTGCAAAATGTGAATGCAGTTTCACAAGGATTACTTTCCTTAAACAGCATGCTAAATCCCATGCATATGAGGTCAGAGAGGAACTTGATAGAAAAAAACAATATTTGAAGTCGAAAGGGGGACCAAGAAGGAACCGCTCCAACCTTTTAAAGAAGAATAATTTGAAAATTAAGGCACCAAATAGTAAGTTCTGAAAGTTACACCTACATGATAGCCACATATGTCTACTTTCAGATCAGGAGCGAGAGCTTCTCAACTCCTCAACTCTTGATCCAATAACTGAACCTAAAAAAATGGTTTGGTGGTGCAGCCAGGAAACGACTGAGTCGTCTCCTCAAGAGCGGGGTACCTTATGAAACCGCCTTGCACCAAATTCTTGAGCGACGTACGCAGAATCTGTCTCAGGTGGAGGAACAAACCTCCCATGAGCAGGTTAGCAAACGTTTGCGCTCAAGTGATGATTCACCAAAACCAGAGGCGAAAAAGCCTTGCACGGTTGAATCTAAGGCATTATCAGGTGTGGCTGATGTGCAAAAACCCTAATATGGGAAAGTTTTTGCAGGTATTAAGGAGGGAATCGTGCACCTTGACTATCCGACTACCTCATTAACGATGAAACAGCAGAGCATATACTTTGTGCCTGCCCTGCTGGGGACCGAATTAGGTTTTTAGAGTTCGGCAGAGCCGTACTCTCACCATCTGACCTGAAAGACCACTCACCATAAAAACTGATCGGCTTCGTTAAGAAGCTGGGTTTATTTGGTCGAGTGTGAATAGGTATGAGCCACAATAAACCCTTGCGGGTTGCTGTGGACCTAACCTTACCTTTTAAAAACTAATATAGGTCTCTAAGCCATTATTCCTAACTTCTTATTTAAATCTTTTTCAAAAACGGTCCTTCACCAAAGAGAAAACCTTTATCATTGTTAGTGTTGGTAGTGATCTGCTCACAGATTATATCATATATTATATTATTGAATATCTCACTTTCGTCATGGGAAATTGTCTTACTGATTGTATTCTTAAACCACTCAATGATATACTTGCCAATTCTTTTCACTTATGGAGAAAAGTTTGTTTCACTCTATTCAATTCTAAATTACTATAACTCAGTGAGGACATAATAATTTAGACATAGAATAATAAATGTCATTACTTACAGAAATCGATGACATGAGTTTATTGTACTCATTCATGACGTAAAGTTCCGATATAATGAATCAAGTGATTTTTCTTATAATGTTATCCATATTTGGTACTGAAGAGCCGGCAAGGCAAGTGTCTTATGGCAAAACATCGGATATCTACCAGTGAGGATGACAGTGTTCCATTTAAGTGAAATGTTACCTCTTTCATTTACTATATTGAGTAGCAATCATGTGAATGATATCTGATTCAATTCCATAACGAATGTTTGGGAATACAAACTGAATACAGAAGAATGGATTTTGTAATATTCTGTTTATTCCAAAAGTATTTTGATTTTGTATAATCCAATGTTTATATAAAAGTAGCTGTTTCTAGAGGGCTTTTTCTTCCAGTTTGTGTCTGAAAGTTACTTCTTTGTATGATCTACACATCTTTTTATAGAATCACATTTTTGAAATCGATTGCTTCTTTCCTTTCTTTGAAAGGTTCTTACTTTTTTGTATAAAGATGGAGAGATAGATGAGAAATAGAAAGCCAAAACCCCTCTTTCCCAAAAATCAAACCAAGTCTTTATGTAAAGTAAAACTTGATAAATAATTCCTTTCATTTCTTTCCAATTCAGAGCATTATAATATATTACATGTAAAGTTCCTTTAAGTTGTGAATTGTATCTACCAATAAGAACTAACTAGAACAAAAATGCTGTCTCTCGACGCGCGTTTCGCTAACCAAGTTAGCATCATCATTTTACGTCAGAGGTTCCAAATTCTACTTATCACACAACCTTGAGGTACTTCATAATTGAAAAATGATGGTATCACTAATGAATTTGTTATATTCTTTGTTGTAACTTTTCATCAATTATCTATTAACCTCTTGGAAGTATATAAACCTCTCCTGGGGGTTTATGAATAATTGTTATCTCCACTTGATTTGTTTTGAACTAAAAAAATTCACAGAATACAAAACAAGTGAATAATATAGTTTTTAATTGTAAACCTTTTCATTTTCACAGGTACTTTGGCTAAACAAGATTATTTTGTATCTAAACTATATATCCATCCAACAAACAAAACATTTCAAACAAAGACAGATGTGTGATCAAAGCATGATCACTATGCACATCTGCATCTATTGGGTAAAATAAACAAGCCTTCTTACGCTGGCCAATCATACTTAACTGCAGTAGGCTGGCAGAATCTACACAGAATTCTTACACAATATAATAAATGAAAGAAGCAAAATTTCCTTTACACGAAACACTGTCACTGGTAGACATCCGATGTTTTGCTGTAAGATACTTGCCTCATCGGCTCTTCAATCCCGATTACGGATAACATTATAAGAAAACACACTCAATTCGTTCATAAAATTACTAATTTTTGTCGCGGAATGAGTTAAAACCACCCATATCATCGATGACAGTTCCAAATAACATTCATTCGCTTATTTGGTTAAATCCCAGCCATAGGAATCTTGTTTAAATTGAAATGTGAACTGATGATAGCAATTTGGAAGAGATTATAATTACAGTGGAGGATAAAATTAAAAAGGCAAATTCTCCATAGTTTAAACAACTACTGATAGTAATCTAGATCTTTGTTGATAACGTAGTATATTATATAACATATTTGAATATAAATATCAAATCTATTAGTATGGGAGCACGAAAAAACATCCTGTCAGCTATTTCAAAGGTGCGACTTCGTTAACTCCTTTTCATAAAAGAGGTGATTTTGGTGAAATTGGTGACACTTGTGAATCGTTGTATTCGTGCCACATGCCAGTGTAGGGGTGTTATCTAGATATATTTGTGAAAGAAATGTATAGTCTGAAGACACTTTTCCATAAAAACTTTTAGCCATTAACGCAAATTTTTCCAGTAAATATATTTGAAACAATTTATGCATGGAGTTTGACCTTATAAAACCAACATACATTTTACATTGATATTAACGTTTTTTTACACCATCAAAAAGCTATTATTTTTTCAATGTATTGTAACGGATTCCTGTAATCAAGTAATTTTTATTTTTACGGAATAAATATGAAAACACTTGGTATTTTTGAAACAATAAAAAATCTTACATGAGTGAAGAAGTGAAGTTATTTTTATTTCGGTACACTTTTATTATATCTCTGATACACACGGACCAGTACAAGCATGGCGTATCAAAGTTAGTTTGATATGACAGAAGTTATATAAAAAATGAGGTCAAAAAGCTGATTTATTCACTCGTCCCATTTCCAATAAAAACTCATTTGAATAGTTTCAGATTTTTCATTATCGAATAATTTCACCATAGTCTTTTATTCTAACACTGGATTAATCGAAATTCGAAAACAATTTTTCTTGACTCTCCAAATCAACTAGTATATTTCATTCAAGATCTAACTTCTCAGTGAAAATATGGGGTTATAGTAGTTTAGGTTACATGGAGGGTTGTAGTATTATAGGTAAATACCTAGTGGTTCAAAGTTTATGATAAAAATTGTTTCAAAAAATGTATCATTTTCAAGATTCAAATTTCGAAATATTTCAGAGTGAAATAAACTCAACCCAAATGTTAGGAGATAATTCCGGATACGCCACTGGACATTGGGAAGCAGAAACAGAAATTGACCTAATATTGATTAAATAATGTAGTTAACAAATCTTNTTACTTTTAACACTCATATCATAAATAGCTATTTTGTACAACTGTCAAAAAACTTGGCATTTCTGCATCTCTATTGATGCGTAATTACTTTTTTCCCGTGAAAAAAGTCTGTTTTTCAACGTCAAAAACCGACTTTCTCTCACTGCTAAAGTAATTCACAAAATAAACACGAAATATTAGATGTTCAATGATTTATTTCCAACAGTCAATTATTAATTGATTATTCATCATAAAACAATTTCATTTATTGGAATAATAACTGATAAATTACTTCCAACATAAATTCCCGAAGATGTTTCATGTTGCTGTTTATCAGAAACGTTAGATATTTCTTGAAGAGTTGATTTCCGTGACGTTTTGTGAATGTAATATATGAGGCCTACGAAGCAGAACCGAAGACCACCCCCGAGAGTCGCTGTCAGGCGGCTCCGGTAAGTATAAGAATTTCATAAATAGATCTAACACATACATTGTTTTCAGATACACAAACAAATAGTTCGCGACCAGAAAACACTTGTCTCCGGTTAGTTTAAGAGGATCCCATGCAAAAATTACATACAGTAAAGTCACGGTAGATAAAAACAACAGACGAAGAAAGTACAAGCTCCTTAAGTTTGACTTTCGACCGCAGTAGGTCAGATGTCAATCTTGCTGAAGTGTCCATCAGCAGGTTGAGATTCTAGCTTCTGCACTCAACCCGGGGGGGGCATGGGGGGTTTCAGAGACTGAAATCTGCCTCAGTCTTCTCTTTATTTCTAAACTTTCTAGACAAATGTCAAAGGATTCTTGATATGTGAAAAATATCAATGTTGTCGAATGATTTCTGAAACATTTAATGTAGTACAAGGTGTTCTCTCTGAGTCTGATATCGAAATGTGTACTAACAATTTTGATAATTGGAAAAGAAGTTGGTTTAACTTGAGAATTTACAAGTTATTGAGCCAGTTGATTTCTCTGAATGGAGTACACTTATTGATTGTGTCCGTACTGAAACGCGACGTTATTTGGTACGCATATGCGAGGAATTCAAAGTTACAAAAAATCCTTTTATAGAAACTGGCCTTCATCCATTTTCAAAAATTGAAAATTCATTCAGTAAATTAGCTGAACTAAACTAGACTAAACTAAACTAGACATATCCAATGCGTATCAACAGATTTGTTTAGATAAGACTTCATAAAAATATTCTTAATCACGGGAACAACTAGAGAAGAACATCTTTATCGTTCAAAAACAGTTCTTTCACGCTTACAAAATGCGGCACTTCAATCATCTTTAAGCAAATGTAGCGTTTTTAAATCCAAAATATCATATCTTGGACATGACAACAATAAAGAAAATCATCTAAAGGAACAATTCGTTTATTCTCAGTGTCACCACCGTACGGTGGTGTCACTGAATCTCTTGTCTTGGTGAGATGATATGACATGACCACAGATTATGACATGAGCCCATGAGCGTGCTTTCTGTTTTCTTTCGTTTTTGATTGGGTTGTTATGTATTTATTGTTGTTAATATTTTATTTTTCAGAATTTTCCTATTCTTTTGTCATTATAGATAGGGATTTCATTGCGAGAGAGATTTTAATTTAATACAATGCATTGTTATGTGACTAATTGTTCTAGTTGTTATAAAGAGGATGGTGACATTACATTTCACATGTAAATATTTTAAAATATATGTTAAGTAGTTTTTTAATATAACATATATAATAATAACAACAAATGGATCATTCAGGTGTATTGTTTTTCCCTGTATAACATATGTTTAGATAGACGTTTCAATTGAGTGGTCTTAAATGAGTATTGTTTTGATTTTTCTGTTTTAGAATACCATATGACCAAAAGGAGGTCTGGTTTAGGTTGATTGGAAAAACTTTCCACCCTCTCTTGATGAAAAGTGATCAGAGAATATGTTCCAAACATTTCACTCAAGATGATTTTCATTTCACTGACAACAAAAAAATATTGAAAAGTGGAAGAGTACCTAGCATGAATTTGCCTCAAACAGAATCTGTTCACAATGATCCCACAGAAACTCCAAGGATGTAAGTTCTAAAACTAAAATTATTTTAGTTTCNTGCCAACACATCTTTCCAAGTTTTTTAGAGCATAAAGTTTACCTCAAGTATAATGTACTAAGGTCAATTTAATTTGCCGATATTTGCCGATTCCAACGATTTTAATTTTTTTATTTTCAGATCTATCACATAATACAATTGTTTTTCTTCCAAATTTGTAAAAATGTGGATAAATCCGAGAAAACGGAAGTTCATCAAAAATTTATAAATTCACATGTTGTTGTTTAAGCTGTATCATATGATACAACTATCTATTCAGGTTTGCCAGTTTCTTCAGTTCTCAGCATTCCTAGACCAGTTTCTCTTGAGCAAATCAAAGCCTTGAATGCATATTGGCTCTCTATAAGGATGAACATTTTTCTCACTATGTCACTTTTTTTTTTTTGCATATTTTCAACTCTCTTGATAGATTGTTTTCTCTTAATGTTTGAATTGTTTCAGGGCTAATTCTTCATCCACTACTGAAGATGATCTCAGTTCTGCCAAAAATGAGTCTCTAATCAATAAAAGACTATTAAAAATGATACCAGAAATAAATGAACCAAAATCAGGTTTGAGTCCAGCTGCCAATAAATTTGTTCCACAAAGTAGCAGTTTTCAAGATATATTTCAGAGGAAAGTGAGACAGGAAATTCTTACTGATATTGCTATGAAAAGAATGCATTTACAAAGGTAAAGGTATTAAATTCATTACATATAACTTGTACCAAACATAACTTGAATGTACAACATATTTTGAAATAATCAAGTGTAATTAGTTATGTCTCTTTCAAATGATTCATTTGCAAAACATTGAGACTTTATTCATAGCTTGATTCAACTTTCCGAAGTGAAGTGTCCTTGAAATCATTTCAAATTTTACAGAAATTATCTTGCTTTGTCACGAAAATTTTGAAATAATCGAGTGTAATTAGTTATATCTCTATTGAATGATTTATTTACCAAACAATGATACTTTATTCGTAGCTTTATTGAACTTTCTGAAATATTTTACAGAAATAGACTTCTCTTTGCACAATTTTTGGTTATACATTTAAATTATATGGGAATACTGAAAATGAAGTTTCTGAAATAAGTTTTTGGCTTTCCACTTCTTATACAAAAAATGAAAAAACTTTCAAAGGAATGGAAGAGAAGCAACTAAGTTCAAATTGAACTCCCTACAAAGATATGTAGAACATACATAGAAATTTCTCTCAGATAAAGACTGGAAGAAAAAAAACCTTTCAAAACAAGTCATTTTACATGAATATTGATTAACTGAATGAAGAAATTCATTTGGAACAACTAGTTTCCTATGAACATTGAATTACACAAAAAACACCTGTTTCCATTCAGTATGTACTTCAAACATTCATTACGTCATCATGATATGAGCCATACAGTCGTAATCTTGTTAAAGAAATATGTGTGTTTTCGTCTCTGAAAGTTCAAATAGGTGCTGAAGAATGTTTTCAAACGGAAACTTTGACGAAGGACACCCTCAGGATGATCAAGTTCCATGAGAGTGGAATTTTGAAATAATGCTCTCTCATATATTATGTTGTGTAGCGTCCCTGTGAATGCTATTTGTTTGAAATCCATAACGAATGTTTGGAGTACAAACTGAATGATGAGAGTGTTTTTGGTGTAATTCAATGTTCATATGAAAGTATTCATTTCGAAATTCTATTTGTTTCATCGTGTAATTCAATTGTTCGTGTGAAACTAGTTATTTCAAGAGGGAAAGCCAAAATGCCATTTTTTCCAAAAATCGATATCTCCAAAAACATATATTCACCTTTCAATCAAGTTTTTAAAGGAAATAATAGATTTTTTTGAATCTATTTTATTGAATGATTTTTGATTTGTCAATTCATAGAGGGGTTTGTGATAAATCTAAAAGGTTTTTATACGATGATGTATCGAATTCAAGTGTTTCACAGAACACAAAATATTCCACTTTTCATTCCACGCTCGAATCTAGATTAGAGTTGAGTGAGAAAAACCTAAATGATACTATTTTTTTTAATGAAAGCCTCTGAATACCTTCCAGTATATCAATAGAAGATTAGTTTTTAACTAATATGATGTGAACATTCCTATCTATGTTTTTCTATGTACTAAGCTTTTTTTTGCCACATTTTATCAAAAATTTTGGTAAGATCAAGAGATATTTTCAACAGTTGCTGTCATATCCTGATAAAGACAGAATCATTGCCAAAACATTATTTGAGGAAAGTATTTTTGTTCAGTATGTAAAAAATAGTTTCAGTTCTGCCTATATATCTTTTATCTATACCTATTCATAAATTGACAATGTTGTTTACTGTAATTCAGTAATACAAGGAAACTTGAATACTTGAGATCCTTTATTAAATAGCATTGCATCGAAAACGATTTGATTTGATTCAATATATATTTTTATTAGTACATAAACTACATTATTGTATTATGTAACGATTTTTTTTTCATCATAACGGAAATATAGTTTTTGTTTAGCCATTGAATGATTATTTTTTTGTGGCGGTTACTCCTCATATTAGGGTTCAATATTCCAACCTCACACACTGTAACGTAAAATGAAAAAAAACCTGAATTTTTATAGGAATGTAGGCTTTCACGACTGACGTCTATGTTTTGATTGGCTTCCGGGTTTTGCCAGGGTCTTTGGTTATAATCCCCAAACGTTTCAACTGCAACTGCGGCAATTATTTTCAGTGGCGTGATTGAAGTACTCTTCTTGACATACCAACTGACACTGAAGATGACTGCCGCATTTGCAGCTGAAACGTTTGGGGATTATAACCAAAGAAGACCACGGCAAAACCCGGAAGCCAATCAGAACCTGATTTTTTATTTTCTTATATTTAATTTCAAATACGATAGTTATGTTGAGAAATTATTCAAGGAATTAGAATCGCATAAAACCAATAAATATTATATTTATTTTGATCAACAAGCACATTAGCAGTTTTGTAAGACAAGGTCTGCAAAACTGTTTCATACCAACAATCAGTTTAAACCTTTCTAGTTGAAGATAGACCAGTGTTTTTATTAAGTGAACCGAAGGAAATAACCTCAAAATTATTCTTTTTTTACCTGATATTAATTGATTATGGGTAAGTGCTGTGTTATCATTTATCCTGTATTGATTTTTGATGTTTTTAAAAGTTCACAATTTTAATGGAACATAACAAAAAAACTTCCCAAAACATCTTTCCAAGTTTTTTAGAGCATAAAGTTTACCTCAAGTATAATGTACTAAGGTCAATTTAATTTGCCGATATTTGCCGATAATACTACAATTACTTAAAATTAATATTATTATAGCTGTATAGTATACATTAATATACCATTGTTACCTTGTTTTGAGTTGAAATCAACTAACAAAAATGTTAGTTTGAGAATAATTAGTTATTAATGATTTTTGTCCATTATCCCCACTTATTGGTAACACTGTGCCTTGTCGATGCTCTTTGGTTTATTGAACCCTAACATGGGAGGTGATTACCTCACGAAAATAATCATAAAATGATGGAATGAAAACTATAGTTCCAACTGTTTTGATGATAAACATACGTCGCTACATACATTGAAGTACTGCGTGACTCAAACTACTGACTAGTCATCCAGTATCTTACAATGTCCTAACCGTTTAGTTCATCAATAAATGGTTCCGATTTTGTATTTTCAGATTTCCAATATCTTTGATGGAAGTTTCATTTGTTTTGTTCAATGAGTAGTTTGGAGATACGTTGTACATTAACTTTGTAGATACTTATGATTGTTATCATCTCAGTTGGTAATATAGTTTTCGTACAATCAATGTATGATTATTTTCATGTCATTATTACCTCTCATATTAGATCTGTTGACAACCTTAGAAGTCTAAAGGTAACCCTTTTTTAACATTTGATCCCTAGCATAGGCTGGGATTCAATATATCACAGTTGAAATGAGACATGGTTTCCTGGTCATTATTAAAATATCAATTTTATTCTGTATCAAAAATTTGAACACATAATTTGCAAACCTGTTTAAACGATAAATTGATTCATAGTTTGTATTTTCAGTGTTACAAATAAGAAACCTTTGCAGAAAGCCACAATTCGAAATGGAATACAACCTCAGTTTGAGAAAATTTCTCGGGGCAAAAAAGCGAAAGGTTCATTTGGGCATTATCAGATTCCATTATCACCTACAAGATCTTTACTTAAAAGGAATGTACTGCCTCATACAAGATCAATGTCAGAAAAAAAGTATGACTCTCAATTGAAAGAAGTAAAATCTTTTCCAACTCAACCTTCACAAATATTTCTTTCACCAACACATAATCTAGTGAACAATTTGCCTAAAACTATAAAATTTTTGGAGAAATCTTCAGTGGCCTCAATGCCCTCACAAGGTACTCATCAGACACACTTCAATCCATTGAAGCCTTTGCAGCAAATACAAACAGTTCACAATGGAATACAAATCCAACATCATTTTGTAGAGAAACTAGCAGAACCTGATCAAAGTTTAAGAACTGAATTGATTTCTAAGGTCAAAAGTCCAAAAGCTGCATCAATGCATCATCAGCACACTCCACTAGCATCCAAAAGATCTCTACTTGAAAAAAATATCCTGAATAAGGAAAGATTAGGGTCACTAAAAAGTGAAGAACATGTCAGGTCAGCAAATGTGTCTGAAAATTTAAAAAATAAGACAGACTCTCAATTGAAAGAGCCGAAGCTTCTTCATACTCAGGCTGCACTTATTTTTGTTCCACCAATTCAGAATCGAGTAAACAATTTGTGTGAAACTGCACAACCTTCAAACAAGTCACCAGTTACTTTTTTGCCCTCACAAAATGCCCATCAAACTTTTGCATTTTCATCAGTTACAAACAAACCTTTAACAACTCCCCTCATCATAATTCCACATGTCACTGAAGCTACGTTAAATAAGATATTTGTGATGCCACAAAATTTGGGACAGCAGCAAAACCTAATTTTACCTCCGCCAAATTTGATCTCAGGTATGACTCAGCCCGCAGGTGTGATTCAACCAGCAGGTTTGGTTCAACCAGCAGGTATGGTTCAGCCAGCAGGTGTGATTCAGCCAACAGGTGTGAATCAGCCAGCAGGTGTGAATCAGCCAGCAGGTGTGAATCAACCAGCAGATGTGATCCAGTCTACATGTGTGGTTCAACCAGTAGGTGTAGCTCAATCAGTTGGAAATCCCGCCTCCCAACTCAGCAATATATCTAATGATACCAAAACTGCAGCTCAGTGCTTTGACAGTACTAAAGAATGCAAACTCAGTAATTCATCCACTGATACTGCTAGCGAAACCAGCTATTATATTAATAAAAAGAAAAATATTTCAAGAAGTATTACAGAAGAAAATAATAAGAGGTGAAAAACAAGTACCGGCTTTGTCTGATGTATAATTAATTTGAATTTCATTTTAAGGTGTCGTACATGTTTGAATTTGATCTACCATCAGCCAGAGCGAGCATACATATCAATGATCTGTTTCGAAGGAAAATCTGTTAAAGAAGGTTTAGTGCAACTTTTGCCACAGATGGTAAGAAAGAATTCTTAATTTACATGGAGAGGGTTATATTTTTAGAAGTGACTCATTTTTTGGGAAAGAAAGTATTTGGCTTTTTACTACTCCATCTTGATACAAAAAATGTGGGAATCTTCCAAAGAAAGAAAGGAAGTAATCAATTTTAAAATAAGTACCTCTATACATGGATGTGTAGATCATGCAAAGAAGTAACTTTCAGACACAAACTGGAAGAAAAAGCCCTCCTGAAACAGCTACTTTCATATAAACATTGAATTACATCTGATTAACGGAAAAACAGATTTTAAAACAGATTTATTAAATACTTTCATATGAACACTGAAATATACAGAAGACACTATTCTCTACTCAGTTTGTATTCCAAACATTCGTTATGGAATAAAATCAGGTAACATTCATAGGAATTCTACATTAAATGAATGGTAAACATTGCCCTTACATGGAACACTGTCATCCTCACTGGTAGACATCGATGTTTCACCTTAAGACACTTGCCTTAGGGCTCATCATTAGAATTTTCAATTCTAATGCGAGTTTATGTAATACACCCTATACCAAAAATGAACTGTTCTCGAGATATTCATTTGTAGGTATACTCAAAAAAAAAACTATGTATTTGGCTTTCGAGTGATTCCTCCATGAAATTCAAAAGTTTGATAGGATACATTAATACTTTTTCCAGAATGTTGTAGGAGTATCATCTCCAAAATGTCATATAAGGTGTTTGGAGTCGAAGACTAATTCTGAAGATATAAAATTGAGGCAAAACTAAGATTTTTTAAATGGTACACCCCGTATTTCAAAATAATTTTGAAATTTGTGATTATTGTTTGTATATTCGTGTTGAAAATCTGCAAACGGTAATTATGATAATCTCAATAAAAAATATGTCACTTCCTGACAAGAATGAAGTCTATTCACAAACTTGATATTTTATGAAATATTTCTAAAGTAATTTCATTAGAAGCACCTCTATTTCTATCCAGGAGTTATGAAATGAAGTGCAGTTGTACACTTTAAAATGTCACATATCCCCTCAAAAACATCTAGAGACATCTGATCAGGTGATCCAGTGGGCTATTCTTAGGGACCAAGTCTGCCTATCTACTAGTTTGGATAATTGACAAACCCAAATGAGTTTTCAACCAAAAAAAAGTTGGTAATACTCCTCAGAAATGAATGATGCAACGATATTTTGTCTTTCTCATCAAACAATATTGAAATGTAAACATTCTTTGATTTCTCACTAACAGGTTAGTTTGATTTGAAATAGAAACCTTCCTTATCTACATATTATGATAGAGAAAGTATTTTGGAAATCAGCACCTTTCCAAGATGAAAAGAGAAATGGAAATTTCTATGTTTTTTACCACTTACAATATTGTATATACAATAATGTATAATTTTCAAAATGTCCGTATAGGACGAAACTGCAGTAACGTTAGTTACAAATAAAAGTAGTAAAAAACATAGAAATTTTCATTTCTCTTCATACAATATTGTATAAGTTTCAAAATGTCCGTATAGGACGAAACTGCAGTAACATTAGTTACAAATAAAAGTGGTAAAAAACATAGAAATTTTCATTTGTCTTTTCACTATGATTTCCTACCACGTAGTAATGGCTACATCCATCAATTTTCCTTCCCAAGACCTTATTATCAAATGATTGTGAATAAAATGGTACAAAGGCTTGTGTTCGAAAGTGTATCAAAAGAGGCATTAAAGGAAATGAGGAAATTGATGGGTGCCAATACTTTACAGAACATTTCTGTGGACTCTGCTACCTGGACTTCAGATATCCTAAGTTCCTTGAAGGGGAAACAGTAATTTCTTGAGGAATTGCTTCGAGGAATCTGGGAGCAAGTTTCAACATTCCATGATTTAAATAGATGTTATTAAATTTGTTCATTATCAATCTACTGCAACTTACTTGATATCACTCAACGTGATATTTATGATTGAAATTTTACATTCTTATCAGAATTGAATCCAAAAAAAGCACGTTTCTTAGACACCAGAACTGCAATACTCTTCTTGACACGAGTTTCACGAACCAAGTAGGCGTCTTCAGTATATGAAGAAGTATTTTTTCGTGTCCTGAGGTTCCAGTTTTACCTTTCACTATCAGAATTGATATTTATTGTATATTTCATGTGACTGTGATAGAAGAGGGTTTTTGTATATCTGGAATGCCAAGCATTACTTGTGTAAACAAAACAAGTAATTTTCACTGAGTTGCAGTTTATTGACCTGATTTTATCAAGACTCTATGTCGTCCTTCACTTTTAATTATATAAAATATCAAACCCAATTGAATAATAATATCACAACTCAGAATTGCCAAAATTAGACTTGATGTGAGCCTGGGATATATATAAAAATACGTGAAGTGTATAGAATGAGCCAATGGCTGAATTCCTTGAGAATTGGTATGTAAGAGTGGTTTGAAAATTTTCCGACTTCAACATGAACATAGCAGCACTTGTAAATGAAAACTATTGAATTTTGTTGTTCATATGTTGACAGTTACTCACCAACATTTCAGCCATTTTGAACGCGCAGTTGTTATGTAACATCCGTTTGATTGAGTTAATGTGAGTGTTTTTATGAAAATGGACAAAATTGAGTATCGAGCTGTCATTAAATATTCGTTTTCGAAAGGCAATACGACTACATGAATCAAAAATGAGTTGGATTCTGTGTATGGGGACTCTGCACCATCGTTTACCACAGTGAAATTTTGGGCAGCTGAATTCTAACGTGCTGGTAGAGCTTGGGAAACGATAAACGTTTGGGACGTCTAAAAACTGCAACTACCGACGAAAACATCGCCAAAGTTCACCAAATGGTGCTAGACGATCGCCGAATTGAAGTTGAATGGATAGCAGAGGTTAAAAACATGTCAAAAGAATGTGTTTGTCACTTATTAAATCAACATTCAAGTATGAGAAAGCTGTCCGCGCGTTGGGTGCCGCGTTTGCTCACGTTAGAACGTGTTCGAATGAACATTTCCAACGCTCTGTTGGCGGAGTTTAAGCGCAATAAATTCGAGTTTTGGCACTGATTAATTACTGTAGATGAAACTTGGATTCACCATTATATGCCAGAAACAATAAATCCAAACGGTGGACTGCAAAGGGGGAATCGGCTCCAAAAAAGCAAACACTATTTTTTTGGCTGGGAAAGTGATGGTGACTGTTTTTTGGGAGAGTCATGTAGTATTTTAATCAATTATCTTCAAAAACATTACAGGAGCTGTTTCACCAAGACAACACACCATGCCATGGCGAAAATCCACGAATTACGGTTTGAATGTTTGACCACCCGCCTTACTCAGATAATTGACAAACCCANTTCCATTTCGGATTTGCAACCCGAATTTATTCACTCTCTACAGAAAAAAAGAATAAAACTTCTACACAGTTGTTCCAAATTTGACGAGAACGTACTTAAAAACAAACGTGTGCTTTTGCTTGGAGATCAGACAGAAATCCAGTGTCTTTTGTGTGAAGAACGCTTCAGTTCTGATGAAAAAATGCAAGACCACATATTGAATATTCATGGTTTATCCAAAGCTTCTCTAATGGAACCATACTGTTATCAGTACATGCCTGGCTCTTCGAATAAATGTGAAGCATGTGGAAAAGAATTCCGAAATGGAGAACACAAAAAGACTCACTTAAAAAAGTGTTTCGTTTTTCCATGTCCATACTGTGATAAAATGTTTACTACAAGTGAGTTATCAAACCACACAAAAGAGGAACATGATGATCCTCAACCTTTCAAATGTCTGCACTGTAAACTGGTATACGGCAACTTCATAAACTTCAAGAGACATTTGTGTAATGACATCATCTGCGAAACGTGCGGTAAGAATTTCCGTAACATTAGGAATTTCGCCTTACACAAGAATGAATGTAATTATAAAGAAGTTACCAAAAGGTGCACCGAGTGTTATGAAAGGTAGGGATGGTCTCAGTATTGATGACGAAATGTATCAATTTTCAGACTCAGGTTTGTAGATACACCACCAGAGTATCTACAACCCTGGAATGTATCTCGATGTAAATAGAAGCTAAATAAAATGCGAATATCATACGAGTTTATTTGTTAATTATCATCACTAATTTTATTTTATTTCATTTTTCCAGCTTCAGTTTGAGTTCTTTCCAAGCTCACTTCGCAACACACAAATTTCCATGTTCGTTTTGTGGAAAAATATTTCGCAATAGAAAAGTAAGATACAGGCATGAATATAATCATCGTATGAATCAAGGTGGGCTGTGTCCCCTATGCGGTAAGTATTTAATTGAAAATTTCAATTATAAGTAAACATGAATTTTAGTATCTCCTTAAGAAAATAACATTCAGATTTCTGTAAAATAATGTCTTACAGTATTTTGTATCCTTGAATGTTTATTTAATTCTAGTCTGATACAGAGATCTTATGGAATCAAATCCTAATTAATGTAATTCAAATTTATAATTAGTTCATAGGACTATTAGATGCTAGAGAGTTCCATCTAGATAGATAGATAGATAGATATGTTTATTCATCACTGAAGTTTTACAAGATACAGCATATAAACTTGTCTCCCTAAAACTTATCGGACTAGTCAGACATACAACAAATACAATTAGTATAAAAATAAAAGCATAAGCTACCCTATACCAATTTATATATACTATGAACAGAATGCTAAGAACTCGTCCATTGAATAAAAGGCATTTGAACATAAAAGATCAAACAATTTTGATTTAAATAATTTAAAGCTCTCAATTTCACCCATTAGTGTGACTGTGTGATTATAGCAAATAATTCCCTGATACATATATGAATTCTGTCCCAGTGATAAGCGAGAGAATGGCAAACGTATACAATTAGCGTTGCGTGTACTATAATTGTGGATCATAAAACCCCTCTCATGGCTGAAGTGCCGTTTTTTTACCTCAAGAGTTATTAAATATATATATATCTATTACCGTTTAGAAGATATAAATTAATTTCGATATTTTTTTTACNTTGTTAGACTTTTTGTAAAAAATCAGACAAATCCTACTTTTTTCTGTTCAATGTCAAATGTGCAGAAAAAATTTTTGTTCTTACAAAAAGGTTTCGTGAAAATCGTTGTTTTCAAACATTCATCATTTGATACAATGAAAATGATAATGAAAAACTGATAAAGTTATAATAAAAAAACACCAAAATAAATCTGTCGAGTGTTTTGAGGCAAGAAATATTCTTATTGTATTTATTTGTTTGTAATGGATAAACTCAAATACCATTCATTCGATTTTAAAACTACTTTGGCGTTAGAAAACTACAAATCAGCGATTGACACGGGCTATATTTAATTTTTTTTTTATTCAGAAATCTATAAAAAATTCAGTAATGTAATGTGCATTGGCGTCTTTCGAATGCCGCGACGCCGCCAGGTTCCATGTGAAGTGGATGTCACCAATTTTCGTTTACAAGTAAAGTACCCGTTACTCGCTTCGTTTAGTCACGTGGTCGACTTTTTACGCATCAGGCGCGAACGTTATCAGATAATTTCCATTTGTAAATATTTAGATTTCGTTTAATATTTTTCAAAACTAAATCCAACAAATGCAAATCCATTATGCACTCAACTAATAATCGCCCAGGCTACGTATTGGTGTAATTCAACAAATGAAGAAATTCTTTGCCTGCACTTTCATCCGCGTGAACTAGAGAATTTTTGTTTGAGGACAAAACACAAGCACCACAGAAAAATCCTTGAAGCGCTCTAAGAGCGGTGCCTGTGCGAAAGTAGCGATGCACATTGGATTTGAATCGCTAGAGATTAAATCCATTTGGAAAACCGTTCTCAGGAAGTTTATACCACATGAATGCAGTTCTCCAACAGTGAAGTTCGAGGTGTATTAAGTTGAACCTCAAAATGATGAGTAGCCACAGAGAACTAGAGAAAATAACTAATTCAATCTGCATAGATCAGATCCCGTTTGGATATTGGAATAAAAAGTAGACTTTGTTACTTCTGAGTAATGTAGCTTTTCAATAGTGGTCAAAATATTAAAATCTTTACAGTAGTTTCACAGAATATTGATTATAACTGACTAGCCAAGGCTTCTTACGGATAGAGCAATCAATCAAGACGTTTATTCATAGTTTTTGACATGGGTTTTCAGTTACATTAAGTTGTGTGATGGAAGATGCATACATTGAATTGAACTTGAATTTATTCATCGTAGAGACCATTGTCACTCATTTACGACAACTTTAACCACTAAATTTTAGTGGAGTATAACTTCCCACGAATAATATCTGACAAGACTCTAGTGGCCTATAATCCCACTAATAAATTTTTTTTTTGGTAAAATAGCCTGGCCAGCTGCAGAGCCGCCGGTGAGATTGTGGTTACAAAATATGTTAATGTAAGGAACTGTTTTTATGTTCTAAAAACATATTTTTTTTTAACATTGTTTGAACTATCTATATACGCATACGAAACCAAGGCAAATCAGCTGTAATTGATAAACTGTAAAATTAGTAAACGGAACCAGAAGTAACTCAGGCTACTTTTATTGCGAGTAAACGCTATTTTAATTTCAAAAAAATCAAATATCAATGTTTTCNTATGAAGTCGAAAGGGGGACCAAGAAGGAACCGCTCCAACCTTTTAAAGAACAATAATTTGAAAATTAAGGCACCAAATAGTAAGTTCTGAAAGTTACACTTACATGATAGCCACATATGTCTCCTTTCAAAAACTTATATAGGTATCTGAACCATTACTACTAACATCTTTAATTTATTTAAATCTTTTTTAAAAACGGTTCTTCACCGAAGAGGAAACCTTTATCATTGTTAGTGTCGGTAGTGATCTGCTCAGTGATTATATCATATATTATATTATTGAATATCTCATTTTCATCATGGGGAATTGTCTCACTAATTTAATTCTTGAACCACTAAATGAAATACTTGCAAACACTTTTAAATTATGGAGAAACATTTATTTCACTTCATTCAATTCTAAATTACTATAACTCGGTGAGGACAATATCATAGAAAAATAAATGTCATTACTTACTGTCATCGATGACATGAATAGATTGAACTCATTCATGACGTAAAGTTCCAATATAATGAATGAATCAAGTGTTTTTTGTTATAATGTTATCCATACTGAAGAGCCGGCAAGGCAAGTGTCTTACGGCAAAACATCGGATGTCTACCAGTGAGGATGACAGTGTTCCATTTAAGTGAAATTTTACCTCTTTCATTTATATATTGTGTAGCAATCCTGTGAATGATATCTGATTCAATTCCATAACGAATGTTTGGGAATACAAACTGAATAGAGAAGAGTGGATTTTGTAATATTCAGTGTTCATTTAAAACTATTTGTTTTAAAAGTATTTTTATTTTGTATAATCCAATGTTTATATAAAAGTAGTTGTTTCTAGAGGGCTTTTTCTTCCAGTTTGTGTCTGAAAGTTACTTCTTTGTATGATCTACACATCTTTGTATAAAATAACCTTTTTGAAATCGATTGCTTCTTTCCTTTCTTTGGAAGGTTCTTACGTTTTTGTATAAAGATGGAGAGATAGATGAGAAATAGAAAGTCAAAACCTCTCTTTCCCATGAATAATTACAATATTTTGAACAAAAGCATGTATTTTTCCTTTATGATGTGAATTGTATCTACCAATAAGAACTAACTAGAACAAAAATGCTGTCTCTCGACGCGCGTTTCGCTAACCAAGTTAGCATCATCATTTTACGCCAGAGGTTCCAAATTCTACTTATCACACAACCTTGAGGTACTTCATAATTGAAAAAGGAAGGTATCACTAATGAATTTGTTGTATTCTTTGTTGTAACTTTTCATCAATTATTTATAATCCTCTCCTGGAAGTATATGAACCTCTCCTGGAGGTTTATAAATAATTGTTATCTCCACTTGATTCATTCTTTAAACTAAAAAATTCACGGAACATAACACAAGTGGATAATATATTTTTTAATTGTAAACCTTATCCTTTTCACAATTACTTCGGCTAAACAAGTAATAAGGTAAAAAAATATATGTATCGTTTTTTATCTGAACTATATCCATCCAACAAATAGCAATTCAAACAAAGATAGATGCGTGATTAAAGCATGATCAACATCTGCATCTTTTGGGTAAAATAAGCAAGCCTTCTTACACTGGCCAATCAGATTTAACTGCAGTCGGTAAGCAGAATTCATTGTTACAGTGTCGGAATGGTAAGTTACGTTTTAACGCCTATGGTGTGTACATGTACAGTATTTTAAAGTTCAAAATTTTTTAAAATGTCAAGTAGTGATAAGGCTGAAGAAACGTATAATTTGTGTCTCAACACTCCTCCTAAAAAACTTCCTATACCCAGCCGTATATTATTTTAAAAAAATTGATCGTGACTCTGTATAAGCAGCCTTGTCTGGGAGATCACGTGCCTGATAATGTTTTGGAGTACTCCGTTGTTTAGATGAATAGAGTATGGTTGCAGAGTCCTTCAGGAATCACTAATTAGACCTATACTCTTTCTGGAATTCATAAACTCAATATCAGATTTGGGCTTGAAAGGAAAGAATTTAATTATTTGCTGATGATATCACATTTTTATATTTTTCGAAAAAATGACATAAGCCTTCCATTGGAGAAACATGTATTTTGCTCAAATAGTCAAAAGCAGGTTACCTATTGATATTGTTACAACTTCGGTTTGGGGGGTGACTCAGGGGTAGGCTTATGAGGGAAATACCATGAGGGAAACACCAGAAAACTTAGGTACTAGGTTTATTGCCTAGGAGTTGTACAAGGGGGTCCTTCCCCATTCAGGTCTTACTAACAACTGTCCTATTATAATACATCATCATCAAATATAATATATGTTGACATCATCAAAACTATCAAGTCAAGGAATCAGCTACCGCGGTCCCCTCTCGTTCCGTACGCCTCGTGTTGGTCAAAGTGACATTATGTTGCATCGGTGCTAAATTAAGGGTAGAGTCCTTGACCGCCATAGGTCATCATCTTGCCACAATATTTTTGTATCCTGAAACTTTATAAGATGCCAACTACGTTGGTGAAACGCGCTTCGAGAAGAGTGTTGCAGTTCTGGCATTTGGGAACAGCAATTGTTTTGTATTTCTTCCAAAATATAGAAGAGTATTGTGTTTTTAGGAATTCAGTTACGATTTTGTTGATATTAATAGTAAGGAAAGTTTTTAATAGGTGTTTGAGACAAGCAGTGTTTCTTCGTATAGCCGGTTGGATGGAAGAGCAATATCAATTTGTTAGGTTAGGTTAGTAGCTCTCGTGCTGAGTAACCTTTCAATGAAAGCATTCATTATTATCATTATTATTTTTATATGTAATCAGTAGTTGTATTACCATAACCTAAAATATCTGAACCATCTACTTGTAACGAATTGAGGTCCATTTGCATTTGCAATTCCATTATATCGTAATAAGTGATTCAGCTTCAACTTGCATTACACAGAAGATTAAAAAGAATCAGCATTGATAATGAGTCAATTTTGGGGTTTGAAGTAACATCCTCTGGATTTCCTCAAGGTAATATCCTTGGCCCTCTTCTGTTTGTTGTATTCACTTTCTACCTACCTAAGAAAATACTTTTTTGCCGCCCAACCGCAATCGGTAGAATAACCAGAATTACTTACACCTAAGAAATGCCAAAAATGACTTTGACAGTATTTACAATTTCAAAAAGCATTTTGACAAATAGTATTCGATTGGATCTCCCCTACTACCCTATTCCAAAGTTTATGTCTATTGAGACAGATTAAAAAGTAGCAACAGGAATAGGAACTAAGGAGCATAAAAACTACAGTACAGGAGTGGTTATTTATTTCCTGTAGCAAAATAACGCAGATGACGCTAATATTAACAGGTCGAATATTGAAGAAAATATAAATTGCATAACCTTGGATCTAGACATCAGAATGAACCAAAGATCAACTTTAAAAGTATGGTCCTTTTAATTGGACCAGAAAAATGAAGACAATTTATCTGTAGTTTTCACATCCTAATGAAGGATTCACTGGTAACATGGGTTTCTGAAGCAAAAAACCTAGAAGTATTTTTGAAAATAATTTCACATTTGAAGAGCATGAATATCAAATCATAACATCTTTTTTTAAGCTGAAGTCTTCGTATTACCTAAAACACTGACTATTTAGTTGAAAATTAGTGAAAGCACTTACATTTCCACACATATATTAATGGTTTATCGTATATTGTTTGAAAAAGAAAGGTTTGGGCTTTCTACTTTTTAATCGCGATACAGAAAATCTTGGGAAAAAACTCCAGTAATATTTATTGAATTACACGAAAAAAGAATACTTTTGAAACAAATACTTTTATATAAACGCTGAATTATACGAAAAACATTTTTCTCTAATCCGTTTGAATTCCAAATATTTGTAATGGAATCGAATCAGATATCATTCACAGGATTCCTACACAATATAATAAATGAAAGAAGTAAAATTTCACTTACACGAAACCCTGACATCTTCACTGGTAGACATCCGATGTTTCGGTGTAAGACACTTGCCTCATCGGCTCTTCAGTACCGAATACGGATAACATTATAAGAAAAAACACTCAATTCGTTCATAAAATTACGACTTTTTGTCGCGAAATTAGTTAAAACTACCCATGTCATCGATGACACTACTAAATAACATTCATTTCATTAAATCCCAGCCATAGGAATCTTGTTTAAAATGATAGGGTATATTTAAAGGAGATTAATTTTTGGGAAAGATTTTGGCTTTATACTTCTCTATCTTGATACAAAAAATGTGGGAATCTTCCAAAGGTACCATAGAGATAACTACAGAAAATTCAAAATACTTGTTTAAGATTTGCTTGCAATATTTCTCATAGAGATCATGACTTTACCCGAATTCCCACATCTGGTGATGTACTTTTAGCATCCAACTGGAAAATTATATTTTTGTTTGAATACAGTCAACATATTCACTTTATATATTTTATAATAAAAGGAATTGGTATTCATGGGATCATTTTATTATAGCACCAATAACATGCAAACATTGCTTGAAGACGGTGAAAGGAGTATTTCACTATAGGAGACATCTTGAAACGCACATTGATTTATATCGTTATAAATGTAAATACTGCGAAATGACGTATTCTACACATGGAAACAAACTAAGACATGAGAAGTTACATAATAATAAACCACACTATGAGTTCAGGTAAGAACTTTTTCAAATTGCCGCAGAAAGATTTTCAATTANCCCAACACCAAATCGTTATTTTCAATACCTCGACACGTGTTTCAATCACCAAGTAATCATCTTCAAGAAGAAGAATGAGTTTAATCTTTCTCTTGAAGATTGATCACTTGGTGATTGAAACACTTGTCGAGGTGTTAAAAATAACGATTTGGTGTTGGAAAAAAACTCCAGTAATATTCATTCCTACACTAAAGGTTCCAAACAGTGCATCACAAATATTTGAACTAGCTGAGTTGATAATTTCATGGACGTAAACATTTAATTCTTGAAGTGAAGAAGACGATGCTGTAATACCGGAGCTAGCTGTTGGGATTATTCTTTCAGCAATAGCCTTTTTATAACAAATAGATTGATGTAACCCTCAGCTACTGTTGTAGACTTCCATCCTCCGTGCTTCTTAATATACGTTATATTTGCTCCTGATTCTGCTAGCAAAGAAGCAGAAGACCTTCTGAAACAGTGACCTGTATACTCCTTTGGTTCCGAAAGGTTCAGAAACTCAGCAATGGTAGAGGGCATTTTCCCAAACGTGTTTATACCAACTGGGTTGGCACTGCATTTATAATTTGAGTATATCAGAAAAAAACGTTGACGATTGATACAAAAGGGCATAATGCAACGTATTTATTAAAATAGTCAATGTTTTTTCCAACAATGCAATAAGAACAAACTATTTTCGTTTTTGTATTTGGAATTTGTACAATCAATGATATCCATGAATTTAATGTCATACTAATAAATGGCACAGCTCTTCACGTTGACAGGCTCCATATATTCCGAAAATAGTAACTTTTATCATCAAATATTTTTCATCTGGCGCCTCATTTATATATAAACCTCTGGACTTGTTCAAACGTAAGAACTTTGAATGTGACTTTAAATAAAACGCATAAGCTTTAAACAATACTGTTCGTTGGTAACCGGGTGACTCAGCGTTACCTGGCACGGCCACTTCACAGCATATGCGATAACATGAAAATAGTTAACTGTCAAGAGATGTTGAAATGTGTTTTTATAGAAATAAAAATTTATCTATTCTATTATGAAAACAGGACAGTTGTACAGAAACATTGAATGATATTTATGTTAATATGTGTTGAAAGTAAGTTTCATTTTGTTCTCACTACGCTCATTTCACAAACTTTTTCACTCACAAAATAAAACCTTACTTTTAACACTCATATCATAAATAGCTATTTTGTACAACTGTCAAAAAACTTGGCATTTCTGCATCTCTATTGATGCGTAATTACTTTTTTCCCCTGAAAAAAAGTCTGTTTTTTAACGTCAAAAACCGACTTTCTCTCACTGCTAAAGTAATTCACAAAATAAACACGAAATATTAGATTTTCAAGGATTTATTTTCAACAGTCAATTATTAATTGATTATTCATTCGGAAGTCCTTTTTAATACTTAAAACGACAATTGTATCAATTTTCATTAGAATTTGACATTCTAAAACGTGCATTGTAAGAAGTATCCAATTCAATTGCATTTATGGCTCAGTATTTTGCCTATAGTGGCTTCGACCTGCGGTCTCCGCCAAAAAATTAACATTCTCGTGTGCCATTAAAAATACTCATTTCACGCACTTGATACAAAAATAACTAGTGAAATAGTTTTTATGAAAGTGTGTAGGATAAAAAAAAACGACCGTGACAGGACTCGAACCTGCAATCTTCGGATCCGAAGTCCGACGCCTTATCCATTAGGCCACACGGTCTACTTATTGTATGAAGTTTCAATATATGATATAAATAGTAAATTGTCAAAGAAAATAGTTCGTTATGTTGCACGTAGATGACTCTAGCTTGTTTGTCTGGTGTGTCTTCCTATGTAATAGTGGAAAATATGAGTTTTCTATTGATTTTCTGTCTCTTCTGTAAAATATTCGTCTAGGTATTGTTTCATTAGTATTCGTTGTCTATTACTTGGAAACTGAAATCCTAAAATGTCAAGATGAATTAGCTTTAGAGATATAGAATAAATACAGTAGTTTGATAGAAACTTGAAGAGTTTATTTAAGATAATTCAAAAAACACTCTGAGTAGGTATATTATATCACGCATGCATTTACAATTCCATAATGTTTATATTGCTTATCAAAGAAAACAAAATCCGGGCTGATCGAATGAAACCTGAAGTACCAAACGTTTCGTCTGCCATAGCGGCAGACATCATCAGTTTTATGTGCATTGGCTGCGAAGACGAAGGTTATGTCGCGAATTCTCAGCAACGACTGACTGATAATAATACTGTTCTCACGGCTCAATGTTGAGTTAGGATATTGTAATTAGGTATACTTTCCAAGCAAAAATCCAAAAATCAAATTCATTTTTCTTTCCACCATTCAAATATGTATGTACTTTTGAATTTTATCTTTTTTGATTTGATGAAAAAATCACATTAAAATAATTTCCTTATCGAATTAACTCTTAGTAATTCCTAACAGATCAAGGAAGGAGGTTAGTCTATATACAATGTACAATGATTACACGAGATTACGTTATCAGTCCGAAAAATTGAAGACACAATATGGGGAATGTTCCTCAATTTGGGTTATTACAGCAAATGCAAGTTTGAACAAAATAAAGTTTAGTTCAATTCATGAGTTTTTCAAATTCACTTGGAAAAGTATTCAAATTGATGTTTCAAATGTTGGATTTTAATTTTTAAAGGGATTCGTTTCTAATTCACACATTGGCAACAACGCCTATATCAAATTGAAATAATTTACAGGTGCCTAGATATTCTACTTTAAAAAGGAAAATTATCTTTATAAATCAACAATTAAGGCCAAATATAAATTAAGGTTCAATACCACCTCCACAAGCCACATAAACAATAACAGTTGTTTTGTTATTTATTTATATCGAGGAACATAGGTTAGGTGCACAAAATGTCATATGTTTCAGAATGTCTCGGAACAGCACGCCTCTGGAATATGTCATCTTTGTTTGTCTCATACAGGTAATAGATTCATTGTCCTTTATTAGCTATAACCGATGTTGCCAAATGGTGAAATAGAAACGAATTCCTTCAAATGTTGAATGCATTATTTCATTCCTCTTTTTTAAGTATTTAAATAATTTTTTAAAGAAAAAGGTTGAAATGATGAGTTAAAAATGCGTTGTTTTAGAGCTCTTTTGTGAAAACTACTTGATTTTCGTCAGGTGGAACATTCCCCATTCAATCAGGTTAAGGAAGTGAAGGTCAGATACCAGAGATTTATAGTTGTTAAAGAAACCTACATGTATTGATATCTTGTTCATATGTTCATAGTTCTTACAACCTCATTCAGCGTAAAAGATGGAACCAAAAATCATGTCCCTTAATTTTGATTTATTTTATTGTTATCATATGGAATTTTATGTGTTTTTCACGTTTTACATCGATTTGGAAGTTCGATAAGTATTCACCAGGCAGATGTATTCGTATCACTTGCAACAATGGCACTAGAAGGTTCTCAACAAAAGTGGAAGTGATCACAAAATCACGAGCTTCCAGGTCCGGATACAATTCAGGCCTTGGCCTATGGCGCCCTGAGAGGGGGCGCATATTACAGGAAATTCAAAGAGTAAAACAAAAACACAAGGCACAAAATAATGAGTAGCAATGCCAAATCTGGAATACGATAGATATAATTACATTATTGATTGTCATTAAAATAACTTTTTAGTGCAAGTTTAGCTAAGTACCTAGATTGTTGCTTGTTTCAATAATTGTTTAGTTTTTCACTGACCTGCCAACTTTTGTTGGTTATAGATACTTCATTTATGAAAATGACATACTGTGACATGATATTTCAAACAATTGAGCTCCATTCTCTCGCATTTTTGAGCACTGAATATGAATCACAAGAACTTTGGACTCTGCTAATAAAATCAGTCGTTTACTTGGGCCAGTCTAAATACTGGCTGATTTTATTCAAACGGGTCTACGTTAATTATTTCTCAGCATAGTATTGAATCTACTTTGCTAAAAAATAGTTATTCATTGTGAGATTATTGTTGACAATTTTTGTTGTTGGACGATAGTTGAAAATAATGTTCCACCTCCTTAGAACCACCTCCTAGGGTAATAATCCGTGCCTGATCATCTTCATCAACTATCAGCAATCATTAAAAAACTTCAAGAAAATGGAACGAGAAATCTGATTTGGAGCAATTGGAACAGCAACCGTGGTGGAATGGAAATTACCTCAAATCAAATATACTCTTCCACCTATTTAATGTTGTTGCCTTATCTCTGTTCATCTTGCTACAGACACCGAATGGGTTTCATACGTTATAGGAACGGCCAAAACGTGAGAGGGTTTCTAAATATTTACGTATTACCTTTCAACAGGGCGGCGGAATACTAACAAAACACTGTAACTGGAGTCAATTCAGCATGTAGACTATATATTCGAACGAGGTATTTTATTGCATGCTCTGTCACTTGACCAAAATAGAAGTAATTAAGGGTTAACGAACATTAAATAAGTAACCGTTCACAATGTGGGAAATTTTGTATAAAAATAATACAGAAAAGTGAATTACCTATCATTACAAAATTGTTCTGAATTGGTATAAATTTCTTGAGGTTCATTGGCGGTAGATTCGGATACATTTCATTGAACTTTCTACATGTTCTGCTGATAATTTTGTCACACTGTCCAAAAATAATAAACAAATTCATAAGAACTTCGTTTGAATAGTTTTGTTCCATCGTTTTGAAGGTATTTGCAACTTCTGAAGTGACGAAAATGTCGATATTATTAGGAGAATGTCACAACGCTACTGTCAAATAGTAATCATGGCCTGCTTACCAAATACCGAATGGAAATACCATTCTGAAGGGACATTTTCACAAATAAATGTTCATAAGTCCGAAACTTGACTAGTTAGGTATAGGTATGATATACATAGAAAGAAAGCAAATTTCAGCAGCTTTCCGAATTTTCAATAATATACAGGGTGTTCCATTTAAAATAATCAAATTTCAGCAACTTTTTCAAGCAAACGAAAAAACTGTATTTTTTTACCACCCTGTATTGAAGTAACGGAGATTAGGCTGACGTGTGGGAAGTGTCCAAGTATCACCTAACTCCAAACCAAATTTCGATATCATAGTACTTCTTAACTAAAAGATATCGGCATTTTTAGAAGTCATGATTTTCGAAGAAAAAAATTGAAATTAATTTTTATTTCGAAAACGGTAACAGATAGGTATAGGGAAATATCAAGAAAAGTTGTCGGGCAATTGTTGGAGATTCCAAAAATAATATTATATACAGAGTGTTCCATTTGAAAAATCAAAGTTGCTACTGCTTTCTAATAGAAGCGGCAACACCGCATTGTCGAAAATATTTTAGTTGGCTAGAGAATGTCCGAATATGCCCTCCATTAAATTTTTGATCCGTTGTCTGGTTCACCAGAAACGTCTAATATGCCATCCACCGTGAATCAGCCTGTATTTAGAGTTGACATACTTGAAGTTTACAAGTAGTTTTTGTATAGTACAGTTTTCATTTTCAGTTTTTCGCTGAATATATCTTGTTCATATAGCTAATATTTGAACTTTGATTTATGTTCAACCATACAGAGTTTGTCAACAATAAATACATTTTAGTTCAAAAGAATCAAACTATTTTATAGTAATAAATATCTGGGGTTATGTGAGGAAACTGACCGATACTTGATGAAAATACGTGATATATTCAATAGTAATAACGCGTCTGAGGAAGTCATTATATAGTGAAACACATGTTGCGGTTTTGTAAACTTTGTAAACTGTTCATAATGAAATGTTACTTGAAAACGATCTGAGATTTTTATTGTTAGTGTTCTAATTCACTTCTAGTAACTTGTTCTCATCGTTTAATAGTGGCAGATGAATTGGTGCCCCACGTTGGGCGCCACTTCATTTGCTTTCCACCACTGACTATTGTTTGTGTGGAGATTTCAACTGAGGGAGCAAGTGTGTTTGGTTGCTCGGATAATTCCCGATTAGTTGCAGTCGAAGAGGGCTGCGGGGTAAAATAATATAACAATAATGAGGGATGACTCTAATGAGGTGAAATATTCTCTATGAACAAACTTTTGTAATACTGACACCTGAAGTATACTTACTTGAGGTTAACAAATGGTTAGTTGACTAGTTGATCAAATGATTCTCTCTGAATGAATTATCTCATGCAGTGATGTACTCAACATCTGTTGCGAAGGAAAAGTTATGCAAATAGGTGCAGCCAGTGCAGTAAGCTTGTTATCAGGCGATGACATGCAAGATACTTGTGATCAATCTACGGTGTTGGTTGCTTGGTTCATGTGGGCCTGTAGTATCAGTTTAAAAACGAGCAGTAATAATATACAGTTCAATGGTCAAACTATCCACAACTGGAGTTATTTATGACGAGGCATGATGGAGCTGAGATGGTGTGGCGTTTCTTTTCCCTGTGGTAACAAGGTCACAATAGAAGTAGCTCAGAGGGTAACCTCTATTTTTCGGGGGAAGCTGAAGAAGTGATGGAAGCTAGAAGTGAACTGAATTGTGGCCTCAAAGAGTTTTAATTATGAATTTCATATAATAATGAAAATTGAGAAATAAAACTTCCTATGTTTTCATGCCACTTGTATTTGCAACTAACGTTACTACAGTGTTGTCACATGAGGACATTTTCAAACGAATTATTTGTCAGATTCAAGTATATTTTCTATATTATTATATATTTTTTTCAATTAAACTGTTCAACATAAAACATTTTTTTCACTTATTTTAATCAAGTTTTTGGTTTTTAATTTTTATCCACCCTAATGCCACACAGCTCTCGGCACCGTTTAACCTTTTACCTTAACTTGGGTGTTGTATCGCTAACGACGTATTATTTTTAGCCACCCTAACGCCACATAGTCCTCGACACGAAACAAAATTTTTACTTGGATGGGAGATCCATGCTTGTATCCCGATTCTGAGTTGATAAAGTTCTTTGTATAGATTATATTGGATTTGCATCTTTTTCATAGTATACTACTATAGTAGTAGTCAAGCCCTGTCATTTGATACCCATATTGAGGTGGTTGTGAAAAATATGTATTTCGCCATTTTGTAGCTGCGGTCATCCAGAATGTGCATCGTTTTTAAAGTGTACTACTAGTCGTGTTAGGCATCACACGTTGAAAGGTAAGACCTCCTTAGTCCTTAGTTCGCACAAGTTTCTCAACCTCTGAGAGTTGTCGTTCGTATGGGGGCGACAGCTGATTAACGGAAAAGCAGATTTTAAACAGATTTTTTTTAACAGACAGACAATCTACTAGTCAAGCTTATGACAGGCTTGACTAGTAGATTGAGGTAGTTGTGAAAAAATATGTAATCCACCATTTTGTAGCTGAATTGAATTGTCATCAAAACTAAATGTGTGTACCAAATATCAGAATAATCTGTCAACATTAAGGGGGTCAAACTTCAATTACCATTTGACCTATACAAACAAACAAACAGGGCAAGTTAAATAAAACCGTTTAAAAAAATAAACAGCATCACTGTATAGAGTACAAAATTATCTATCAATTAGTGTATACCACGATACAGTGGAATAAATATTCATTGAGATATAGAGGACAAAACTTTTGAAACAACCTTAATACATATCAGGAGGTATAACTGACAGGGAAAGTAATTTTGATTCCTACTTCGCTTGTAGAAGTAGGGTCACTTGCTTGACAGATATCGAGCTTTGGAATGTCAACAGTAGTTGTTTACAGCTGATTCTCGGCCTCCCCCCACCACTATGACGTATTAATTGCTTTTTTTATTGGTTGTTGTTTGGTGAAGTTTTTGTTAGTTCATAAATACTTGGTCATTTACCGTTCCTAAAATCCTGTCCATTTTATGAATAGCTCTATCTAAATTCATATCGCTACACATAAGCAACGTAACATCAGCAAATAGGTTTATGAACTCAGATTCAATAAAAAGTTCAATATCGTTCAAATATAAAACAAAAATAAGTGTTAAAATAATATATTTCTTTTTTTGCTTTGAAAGATTGACAACATCATTTCTCAATAGTTTAAAGGTTTCCCATTTATCTTGTTTGTTGTTGTTGCTACTCCATTTAAAAATTTTATATGCTCTATCCCTCTTCGCGATATTCAGGTATTCAGTGACACAGTGTGATAATGTTCGTTTTCACATGTTTCCACAAAAACAATCCAAATGACTTACATCAGGTGACCGAGGAGGCCATACACTCAGTAGCACCCATTGTTTTATCTAGCGAACTAGATCCCTTTCGCTAGAATGATCACACACAGGGTATCGTCTTATTGAAATATCATTTCGTCTTCATTATATGAATATTTGTTCTCTATTGTTATATGCAGAAACATATCACCCATAAGAAAGTTTCCAGATCCGCGTGGATCTGCTATGAGAAAAGCGAGTAAACTTGTACAAAAATGACTCATTGAATAAAAAAATTAACATTTTTCATTGCTCGTTCACTAATAATTTCACAAAATTGCATGGCACGATCACTGTCGTCTTCATTCAGTTTTGCAATAACCGAATCTCATGAAGATGAAACTTGTACTTTTAATCTTTGTCGGGTATTCATACTATTTACGCTCGACGCTGTTGCTAATTTTCATTTTTGATGTTTCAAACATACTAGCCATTGCAATTTATTTCAATACTATTAACTTTCTCCATGCCTATTTTTATTTTGAATAGATCCAGATTCCAAAATTTTATCACCAATTCAATCCCTCTACCACAATACAATTCACGAAAGAGACTATCACTATTTCAATCTTTCAGTAAGCAAAAACTAAATACCCGGCCAAAACTTGTTCGATGGAGTTGGTCTTCAACATTCAGATCAATACGATATATTTTCATTAAAAATAATTGCTAACCCTGAAGAGGCATAAGCCTATAGCAGGGCCCCACACAAAACACGTTCACAATATTTTGTAATTAATCCTAAAGCTAATAAACATTTTTGACTTGTCATTAAAAATAAATCAAACTTTTGCATTTTCCGGAGAGAGTAGTGTTATCCATATTTCAAAGTTCCTAATCCTCTAAAGGAATGATTTTTAAAAATGAAGCAGCATGGACAAAGAATCGAAAGGCGTTTTCAATGAGGTAGGATCACTCGACCTTCTTTCTTATTGAAACACATTTTTGTAACTCCGCCTAGAATGCCAACGGTTTTCCCAAGTAATTTAAGTGGCCGATATACTTGATGAAAATCCATAACGTATTCAAGTAAGACTTTATTGACTTCATTGTGAGATATTAGCCGAACAGTTGACAAAACCGCAACACTAATTTCATTATACTCGTACAATAGCTTTCTCAAGCGTCTTCATACTGACTCACTTCGAACTAACTAGTGCTTTATATAATACTAGCGATCCGCCCCGGCTCCGCACAGGTGCAATGTTAACACTAAATAATATATAATTTTCATAGCTTTTTTGTCAGTAGATAATACAAATATGTTTCTTTAGAGGTTACTCTTGAAAGAGCCACATATAATTGGCCCGGTACCTGCGCAATCGATATGTCCCTGATGAATTTTGAATCTATAATATCTTCGAAAATATTCATT
>NW_019291927.1:13562-31440 GCF_000500325.1 Leptinotarsa decemlineata | reverse complement strand
TGATTGCTCCTATGCCAAAAGATGGTTTGCAGATGTGGAATTGGTCGTCATATTCAAAAAACTACTCCAAGGTTCTTTCAATCTTTTGGAAAAAGTTCTCCCCGTTTGGCCGATATTAAGTTTTGGGTGAGTCAGAATACATTCAAGAATTCTAAAAATTTACTGAATGACTGAATAGAATCGATTCAAAATGTGAGAATTTTACTTCTAAATAAGTTTATACAAAAAGTCAGGTGGAATTATTAGTCATTAATGAATCGATGACTAGATATAACTTAGTTATAATTAACATTCCTGAGGAAGCTGTTCCATAGTGAAACACGTGTTGCGAATTTGTAAAAGTGGAAATCCTAAAATAAAGTAAAGTGATATTCGAACATGAAGATTTTGCAACGGTTTTCTGGTCGAATCCTCCCACCCCTCACAAACAAAATTGATGTTGCTCTGAATTATTTCACTGGTAGTTACGCCTTGTTGAAAATTTTGAATTGCACACTGCGTATGTCTCGACATGAGATTTCTGACGTGACCCAGTTTTTCAGTGTCTTTTTTCTTGAATGCGAGAAAAGAATATATAATGACGCACCAAGTCATACATTCATTCCTTCTTTATAGTAACAGTGGAATTCTTCGCCGTGAGTCTCAACACCGCCCGATTTTCCTAGGTGGAATGAGGTACACCCGAGGCGCATGTGGCAAAAAGGCTTTCTATTTGAGCCACCGTTCAACGTTTCAGTCGATGGTGTACCGGCGCGACGCCTTCTCGCAATTGACCCTGACGCTCCAGACGCTTCGACGAAGCCTTTCAAATTCGCGGACGTAACACGAAAGTCATTGTACCGTCCCATGTGTCACCGCTCTTTCTCTTTCCGGTTTGGCGGGTAACCAACGATTAGCCGGTGTGGTGGAAGTCCGCTTTTGATATTTTCCGCTTGAAATTTTGGATGCGATTTCTCATTGAAGGTAAGAGAAGTTGTCTCTTTTCTTTGCTCGTTATTTGTTGTTCCTTCGGAAATTATTTTCAATTATTCTTTCATCAAATGTTCTAGACAAATTAAACAGTTTTATGTGTTGAAACCCGACACACTAGTTCGATCACCTTCAAACACACTATAGTTGGTTTATAATAATACGATAATATTTCTTGGCCTACTAATAAACATTTGCAAATGATGGAAAAGGATGGAGTACAAATAAATAGCAATAATTTTGGAAAGTCATTTCCACTTCAAATTAAATTGAGTGAAAGTCATATCTGTTCAGCTTGTAGATTCTTTTCTGAAGACAGCTATTTTCAATCGTCTCAGAGAAGGATGGATACCTATAGTTATACATTTTATAAACAATAAAAGTGAAAATTGTATGAACAATAAGAGTGAAATAGGAATGTTATATAGGATTGATATCGTACTGCAGTTTGTACTATACAGGATCAAATTTTTCAATTTCAAAAATGAATCTAAGACACAATTTTTGGTTGTTGAGATTTTTAGATTGAAGATCTGTATCTAGTTAGAAACCAAGGTTATTTCAATTTATTTAAAATGTAACAACTCGTTTCCTATATTAATTTTCATGACAGTTTCTATTTAGGTACTTGTTATATTTGCCGAAATCATGATATGAGATTTCAGGTCATCAATCTGAAGATTATGCATTTTTGAGTCATGTTCCAATCGAATTGAATCTTTATTTATAGTTTATTGGGATATCATCTGATCCTGTGGGTCAAATGTGTGATACAGTTGGGTATTGTCGGTATAAAAAGGCGCTTTATAGACTTCAAAGATAGATAAAAATTATTCGGATATATACTGAACAACAAGGATCCAAGTAAGCTTGGCTTTACAATTGACCGCTTTGGGGAGCCTCGTTTATTTTTGATTTTCAAGGATAGAGTCTTTTGTTGATCCCATAGATGGCATTTTATCAAATCCGTTGTGGGACCTGCACGGCGTTTTGATTTCAAACAGGTTGGAGCCTGGCTCCCTTACCCTTTGGACTGATAGTGAATCCGTTGTGGGAAATGAGAAATACAGAATTTATAGGAAATATTCATTTCCCACCATCAGGCCCATACAAGGTAATGAGCCTGATGTAAGTAGTTCTTTTCGACCCTTAGAGCAAGACGATCTTCCTTGGAGAGTTTTCATCTCTCGGTGAGGCGAACATCATCCAAAAACAGAAGGAAAAGTGGTAAGCTTTTCAGCTATCTTCTTCTTTATCATCATACAAAACATATTGGAAACTTCCAAAGAAAGGAAGAAAGAAATAACTTCTACGAAAGTTATCTAGTGTAATTTGCAGATAATGCACAGAAATTCCTTTCAAGTACAAACTGGAGAAAAAAGTGCAACTGAAACAACTTGCGCCACTAGCACTCATTATAACGTTAACTATATTTAGTGCAGTTATACCCGATTTCTGATGATAATATATTGTCCCATTTTTCTCAAATACTCTTGACATTCATGATAAAATAATAATATAACATAAACTATGGGATCGACATAATATTGTATCCACGAATATCAAAGATAAACGATATACACACGTTGGTATATGTCGAAGCTTGGCTTTACAATTGACCGCTTTGGGGAGCCTCGTTTATTTTTGATTTTCAAGGATAGAGTCTTTTGTTGATCCTATAGATGACATTTTATTGAATCCGTTGTGGGACCTGCACGGCGTTTTGATTTCAAACAGGTTGGAGCCTGGCTCCCTTACCCTTTGGACTGATAGTGAATCCGTTGTGGGATTCACCATTAGTCCACCACCATCAGGCCCATACAAGGTAATGAGCCTGATGTAAATAGTTCTTTTCGACCCTTAGAGCAAGACGATCTTCCTTGGAGAGTTTTCATCTCTCGGTGAGGCGAACATCATCCAAAAACAGAAGGAAAAGTGGTTGAAGTATCGAGATTGTCTCTTTGAACTCCGCAGACTCTATCCAGACCAATCTGTTTAGATGATTGTTGGGATTATTAGAGTCCTTGCTGGAATAATGCCCTCTATACTCTCGAATCTTGAGATCATACCGGCTTGCCGCACGAAGGCAGAAATCTTGGCACACCAAATGTAAAAGGCTGTCATTCTTGGCTCATTGCGTCTGCTTAGGATACATGATTCTCGGATACAATGGTCACTTCCCTCACGGTGTGGGGAATGATCATGGTTAATAATGCTGGCACGCCTTGACGAATGTGTCGGAGCTTGGGGACAGGTCCCTTTGGGATCCACTTCTCCGCATGGTCCGCGACCGTAAGTTGACAGGAGCTGGAGCATTTCTCTTTGGGGCAGCTACCCGAGCAGCTGGTGAACTTGGTTTAGGTTTCGACACTCAACGAGGTGATCACAACTCTGTCACCGAGTTGGAACTCGTTCAGCAAAAGGCTCATATAAAAGCCTCATATATCACTTCACTCCTGCGGTAACACAAGGATAAGCCAATGCATGTGGTGTTCTTCAATAACATTGAAGGCATTGGCTTATCAAAGCGCCGGACCTTCGCTTTCCTCAGGTTGACTGGGCTGAAGTCAGAAACTGAGGAGTTGATCATGGCCTGTCAGGTTGGTGTCTTTACCACCTTAGTCTACTGCAGTCATGTGATAGGTGTAAAGGTTCCTGACACAAGGTGCAGGGCCTGTCGCAAGGCGTCTCATGCAACATGTCTAGCATATGTGGTCTAAGCCTATATCAATCGACATAACGCGGTCTTGAGAGTGCTTCATTACTACGGCACTCTTATGGTATTGACGAGATACTGGTGTTGTCCTACGCTCCGGGTGATATTGAATCCGTCGTGGTGAACGAACAGTGCCGAATTTATTGGAACTATTCGTTCTCCATCCTCAGGTTCACACAAGTTAATAAACCAGAGCAAGATGATATTTGTCGTGGAGTTTTCAACTCCTGATGAGAAGAATATCGTCCAACCACTCTGTCAAGATGGTTGTTCTGATTATTGGATTTCTTGGTGGCATGATGCCATCTCTACTCTCGAATCTCAAAATCATGCCGACTTGCCGCATTAGGGCAGAACTCTTAGCCGGATAGCCTGGAAGAAATGGAAAAAACAAAGTGGCATGATCGGCTTTTCGGGAAAAAGTTGATAAAATGTGATTCTGTCAACAACTCGAACAACTATGAATTGATTTCAACTGGTGAAGTTCTTGCAAAAGCAAGCATAACCGGAGTTTACTTTTCTTTTGCCAATATAAATCTGCAGAGCGATGAGTTTATAGAAAAGCTGAGGGATTTATACGGTAGATTGAAAGGTGAAAGTTGCTGTGATGAAAAGAAATTCGAAGTGATTCAGGTTGTAATGTGGGCCCACAACGACAACTATGGTGATATTGAAAGTAGCCACAGGGAAAGTTTAATGGGGTTGCCATGGTTTGCAGTACCGTTTAGTGAAATAGATTTGAAGGTAAGTAAGTGTTCACAAATCAGAGAATATTGAAAAAATCGGCTTCTTGCTTCTTTCAATTCAAATTCAAAGCAATAGCCTATATTTGAATTGAATTCCTAGAATGTTCGAAGATTTTATTCGTGCTGCAGTTTTCTAGGTAAGTAGGTGGATCCGAAGTAAGTGGGCCTGTTCAACACCCCAATTCACCCGTGAGAGTTTATTACAGCTCACACCTATTTAAACTCTGCCAAACACTGCAGAGTAAGCAGCAGAGTAAGTACAGAATGCACACTTTGTTGACATTTTCCTCAATCTCGTGAGGACCTGATCTCCAATTAGTCTGTGACCACCTTCGTCAGGTAGGTAAGCAACACAAATATGTGATTTGGGAAATAGGTCTCCTGTGACACACTTCAGAAGAATTCTCCTTCCATTGCTGCAAGGTACTAACTGCATACGCCAGCCAGGAGATACTTTCCTGGCCCTCACAAATAACTTATAGCCATTCAGGCCGAAATGTGCAGCTTTGGAATCGTATCCATGGACCATCTTCTGAAATATTCTTCATGGCAGCCATAACGGTACACTGAAAAGATTTCGGGTGATTGAATATCGAGGTTATCGGATGTTCAAGGCATAAGATTCCCACCTCAATGATCGCGGCAACCTTCCCATATGAGGATATGAGTGTGTTTCATTTATCTGATGATACTTTGGATTTAGCCATTCGAGGATTTTTTGCCTTTGGTTTCTGTCCGTGGGTAGATTCTATTCTTATTGCCTAAATATTTAATCCAAGACAGATTCCTTGTGAGGAAAAGTCATTTTCCGGCTATGCCACCTAAACTTCTAGGTTTGTTATGAATATCAACAGATGGAGAACTGAGAAGCTCTTACTGTTGATCCGATGTTATATGTATGTTACAGAAAGGACAGTTGAAGTATTTTAGTCGACGTCCATCTCTGTAGACTGAGGGTCAGATTCTTCGATTATTTCATGGTCCATGACGGGTGCCACGAGTTCCTATGGAAAGGAAGTCACGGCAAAGCCCCATTACCATGGTAGGATTTTTACGACAGGGAAACACTTATCATTTGGAATGTTCTGAAAGTAACACTGGGTTGCATAAGTTACACCTCACTTTGCCTCCCGCTGCATGGCATTGCAGTTTTCAAAATCATACCGACGACACAAGTTCAAAGTTAATTAAGAGAAGCCAACTTGAGAAAGATGGCGTCAACTATGTAAGTAGGTAGAAAGGAAACTGAGAAGATGAAAGGAAAATAAGTTGATAGAATAAATGTTAGGAACTAGAAGAATACTAAGTCAGGCAAGAGGCTTAGTGAAACGAGAATAACAGGAGATGTTTAGAACAATAAAAGAAAAAAACAGATATACATGGATGAAACAACAAGTAATGAAAATGTAGGTGGGAAGTAGAAATGCAAGTGATAAGTATTTGAATGATTCAGGGAACGACACCAGGAAACACAATGAACTTCCATTCTAGAAGGTGAAAAAATTAAAATTAATTTTTACACTCACTACAAATTCTGAAGATAACATAAATAGCATCCCAAAACTAGTATTTGATTCTGTCCATTTTGTTTGATAACACAAATTTGTGAAAACTGTTTTCATTTTTCTCCAGAAAAAAGTTCGTGTCACTTGTTATTGTGATGATGCCAACTGGGTTGGCTAGACTTTAGTCAAAATTTGAGACATCCATTTCTAACTATGAATGTAAACTATTTTAAACTAAATAATTCACTGCTAATAATTTACACAGTATTCTTCAAACGATATTTTTTGTGGAGGACCCAATATTTTATACGGTTATTTGGGTTTATAACCTTCCACAATATGGAAAAAAGTAAGATAAATCAATAGAGAATCTGCTGAAGTACAGCAAAGGGCAAACTGAAAAGTTTACACCGAAAAGTAACTACTGTGAAGTCCAATTAGTCAGTAATTTGTTGTACCCATAAATGTTGCCTATAAATTGAAAAAAATCAATTGGAAAAATTGAATATTGATACTNGCATTTCACAAACAAAACTGTTTACATTAAAAATTCTTACAGAATGATAGTTTCTCAAACGGAATCCTCTGAATGCACTTTGTTTATTTTTATACTTTTAGATAAATATGTTGATTATTTCGCAGGAATGATTGTTTGGCAGGCTCTAGGGGAATATTATTCTATTGTGCTCATATTTAAACATTTGTGTCGTCGTATGTTCAATAATTTAAAGTATGTTCTGTCCTAATGAAAAGTTGTCCAATCCTTTTTTTTGAAGTGTTAACTTCGTATGGGAGAGTAGCTTCGTTACCTAAGGCGTAACGCCGTCAGTTTATCTGGCTTCATTTCTCCCACGCATACGTCAGCGGAAGGCAGGCTCCTCATCTCTAGTCGGACAGACGATTAGTGTTGAGTGTGCGTTATACATGCACTGTTGACAGTATTATACAAGTATATCCAGCAAACGTGGCGTGAGTCACGTTTGCTGGATATATACATTGTGTATGTACATTATTAGTAACATTATTTATTCCTACAAAAGTAACAATTGGTTTATGGTAGCTATAATATATGTACATACACAAAATAATCAATAAAAGATTTTATTAATAAACGACTTTTTTTTTATCATATTAATATACATAAAATTCGAGTAATAACCTATGCTTATCTCAAGTTAAACGATTTCAATATTAAACAGTTCAACTTAGATTAGTCGTTTTTTTCTTCTATAGCCGTCTCTTCGAAATGAACTGAATTGACTATTTTTATGGACAATACCTACTTTACTATACTGTGACATATAGAATAATTAGAAAACATAACATTTGAATCAAATAAAATGAATTAATTTGTGAATCGTTCTAGAAGACAACTTCTTGATCTAGCTTCTGTTTTTCTTTAGCTATTTTTTCTTTTATATCTTCTAAACTTTGTTCATCAGTTGAATATGTGTCAGTTATTATGTTTGTCTCGTTCAATAATTTATCAGTGTCGTATTCTTTAAGCGTAATATAAACTATTGGATACATTTTGCATACAAATTGAAAAAAAATCCATTGAAATAATTAATAATTGATACTTCATAATTAAGTAGTTAACGTTTCGTTTTCAAAACCTATTTTCTTTTGACACAAGTCGAAAGAATGAAATGTCCAGATGTCACACGCGACAGTCTACATGCACACACATACTTGATGTGTTTTGAGAATTCAGTTCAGTTCTCTTCTTAGTAATGGCAACCATGTATGATCCGCTAAGCCCGACCCTGCCATCTGTCTCCTCTTTATATATTCACAATATTCATTTTTTCTCACAGCTAGGGTTCGTGAGGTTTCACCTATATAACTCTTTCCATAGAAACAAGGTATATTGTAAAAACAATCTTTCGTTCTTTCAACTGTATTTTTGGGTTTAGATTGTGTCAAAAGTGGTTCTAAAAGTTGTTCTTACATTATACTTATAACCGATGTGTCTCAATTTCTCTGACAAACCGGGAACATACGGTATGATGTTAGTTGTGAGGTATGTGTATTGTTGGATTTGTAGTGATTGTGGGATCTGTTTATGTTGTATATTGCTTTTGACAACTTCATTGAGAAATATTTCCACCAACTGCACCGGAAATGCTTTTTGCTTCAGAACTGTTTTAATGATAGTTATTTCCTCTTTCATTCTGTGAACTGAATTGCAAACTGTTTTTGCTCTATCATACAAACATCTAACTATATTTTTTCTTCATTCTCTATTGATTTATCTATTTTGGGTTTAAACTCTCATTCAAGAAATTTTATTGTGAGATATTAACTGTTTCGCGTGTTTCACTATACAATAACTCAGGCGTGTCCACATATTGACTGAATTTTACCTATGACCCACCTACCTGATGACTAATAATTTCAGCTGAACTTAGGTACTGAATAATTAAAAATAAATGAAGGAAATCTTACCAACTCATCAAATTTTATCTGAACACAGGTATTGAATAATTCAAAATAAATGAAAGAAATCTTACCAACTCATCAAATTTTCAAACAATATTCAACAGACTTGATACAAGGGTGGAATTCAATTCTATTTGGTCACTCAGTTAATTTTCAGAATTCCGTAATCTATTAATATCCAAACATTCCGGAAGATTGCATTTCAAACATTTCTTTTCAAAATATAGGTGATACGTTATATTCGTGGTTACTCTCTGCCAAAAGATGGTTTGCAAATGTGGAATTAGGCGTCATATTCAAGAAACTTCGATTATGTTCTTTTATTCTTTGTGAAAAGTTTTTCCCTGTTTGGCTAAAATAAAGTTTTTGGGTGAAGTAAGCCTTATGCTCTTGTAACATCATAAGTTCATTCTCGAAATTATGACTTCAGATTTGAAATTTCGACTGCAATTCAATTTCAATTTGGAAATAAGGACTTCAATCTCAAAATTTTGACCGTAAACTCGAAATTTCGAGATTGAAGTCAAATTTAGGTCTATTTTCATAAAGTGTAATGAAATGAGTCATTTTACAATTTTTTATTCCAAATCCAAAATTGAGACTACAAACTAGGAATTTCGACTTCAGTCTCGAAATTTTGACTTCAGTTTTGAATTATCGACTTTTCGAAACTAAATTCGAAAATTAAAGTCAAAATTTCGAGACTGAAGTCAAAATTTCGATATTAAAGTCAAAGTCTTTTTTTAAGGACAAAACACGAGCACTACAGGAAAATCTTTAAAGCACTCCCAGAGAGCCTCCCGTGAAAGTATCTATAGAAGAGAGACAAATCTCTAGCTTTTCTTTGATGTTCCATGCTATCAAGGTTGAACGTGATGTTCGCGTCTCCTATCAGGCGGATGGCTCTTCTGGATGGAGTCCAGCAATTTCAGGGTATGTTTGGGGGCAGAGCTCCATACATGAGAACAATACTCCAAAGAAGGTCTGATCTGAGCTTTATAAAGCATCAAAAGTTGCTGAGGTCTGTATAGTTTTCTGGTTCAGAACAGTGTNAGGCGCTGTTGCCAATATGTGAATTAGAAACAAATCCCTTTTAAAATTAAAACCCAACATTTGAAACATTAATTTGAATACTTTTCGAAGTGAATTTGAAAAAGTCATGAATTAAACTCAACTTTATTTTGTTCAAACTGTAATTTGCTGTAATAACCCAAATTGAGGAACATTCCCCATTCATATAAATAAGCAACAAACAGAGATCAAGTCATCGTATTCATTGATTCGTGATACTGTGCATTGTCTTGATGAAGCAGCACCTTGTTTTTCTCCAAATGGGCTTTTTTTTCCGCAATTTTGGCCTTCAAACGCTTCAATAACATTATATAATATTCACTGTTGATAGTACTTTCCTTCTCGAGACAGTCGATGAATACGAATACCATACCTTTCCAGCCGATAGTTGTGCTTTTGGACGCTTTGGACGAGGTTCACCAGTTGCTCTCCACTCAGATGACGATCGTTTTAAATCTGTAGTGAAGTGATGGAAACATGTTTCATCCACTGTCACATATGGACGCAAAAATTCCGGTTTGTTTTTGAACATGGCAAAACACTGCTCAGAATCATCAAGACGTTCTTGTTTTTTGTCGAACAGTTAGCTCGCGCGGCACTCGCTTCGAACAGAACACACGTTCTTTTGATATCTTTATAATGTCAGCTAACTCACGCAACTTCACTTTTTGATCATTCAAAACGATTTTGTGGTTTTTTTGTTTTCTGGTGATACTGCCTCTTTTGGACGTCCACTGCGTTCTGCATCATCGGTGTCTCTACGACCACGTTTAAAGTCAGCAAACCAACGTTCACTCGTACTTGTTGTTTCTGATGGAGCGGAGTCCTTATATAGTCTAATCAACAAGTTCAAAAACATGAAAAATAGAGCTAAAGGTCCTAAAAATATGAGCGATAGCTCATTCGATTCTGAATCATCTCTAGAGAAATGTTTTTGAAGGATTTTGGTGCAGGTAAAAAATTTCCATTGTTCGTTCATATTTTAGGACCTTTATATCTATTTTTCATGTTTTTGAACTTGTTGATTAGACTAATAACACTTTTCAAGCCATTGCTACGTATGAAGGTATTTTTTTATCAAGAAGCAATGTAAAATTAAAATACGAAATTGTTTTTGATCCATTGTTTTGAAAATAACAGAAGTAGTATCACTCTCAGCACGATAACTCGCAAACTTATGAGTAGAATATCATGATATTTTAACAGCTTTCTTTTGAATGTGTTAGATCCGAGAGTTTCCAGCCCATGTAGTTAAGTAGATTTTAGCGTGACCAACCCAGGCATTTTGTGAATATTCACGATATTGATACAAATCCAACAGCTTCATTAGTTAATGAAGGTGTTTTTTTGCTATTTGGGATCCGGCTGTCCACTTTTTTCTGATCCCAGGAAAATACTGTAGCCTCATCACCCTGCACTGATTTGTATGATATTTGACATATTCTCTAGAACACAATTTGGGTGGTCTGTAAATTGACTTCTTTTTGTGATCCATTGCCCCACATTCGCAATGCACACAATGAGCTGCCTGTTCGTTTTTTTTTGTATTTCCTGCAAGTAAATTATTTTTTATACAGTCCTATTTCGATCAGTGTTTTTAATTTTCAAGTAGATATTCCTATAATTATTTTGAGCCAATTCCTGCAAAAGCATTCTTCAGTTCTTTTTTCAAACGGTTTCTTCATGAAGGTTTTCTTGTGTGCGTTTGCAGGTGATTTTTCACGCATTCTTTTTTGAAATTACTATGGATCTTCATCAAGTAATGGCCGAATCAATCAGAAAAAATATTTCGTTAGCTGTAGCTTTGATTCCTAAGTTTTCGGGTATCTAAAGTAGAGTCAGTGTGTATCAGCTCACCAGTTTCTTCAGTTATTCTCAAACATAGAGCATTGATGAACTCTTGGGTTCAAAAATGCTCCAATGTGCTGCCTGGATCTCTCCAAGAATATTAATCCGTTTATTTCGTCAAAACATCAAATTACTATATCTTGTGCACTGTAAGATTGCAGACACTCCCGCTTGAAAGTCGAATGTGTATTAACTGTCTTAATAAAGGTGTTACTAATAACCACCCATCTTCGGAAAAAATAACTGGTAGGCGAACAAAAAACATCGAAGGAAATAATCCCACCCATTGAAACCGATTGTGGGTGACAGGTACCTGTCATGAAACATATTGAATTTGAAATAGTATAATGATATTGTTGAAAATGAGAACTATAATTTTATCAAGCAAAGATTAGAACCGTTCATATTTTTGGTTGTGTTTTTGACGTTGAATGAGATGACTAGAACTCGAAATAACATCGTTTCGTCAGAAAGTCTAGATGACAGCTGAGGACTTTGGTTACATGAGAACATAAGGATATTTGGCTTCCTACTTCTCCATCTTTATACAGAAAAAATAGGGAATCAGCTACTAAACATTGAGTTACACGAAAAAAAAATACATTCGAAACAAATACTTTTATATGAATATTAAATTATACAAAAAACACTTTTCTCTATTCAGTATGTATTCCAAACATTCCTTATGGAATTGAATCAAATATCATTCAGAGGATTGGTACACAATATAGTAAATGAAAGAGGTAAAATATCACTTACATGGAACACTGTCATCCTCACTGGTGGACATTTGATGTTTAGCTGTAAGATTCATGGCGAATAATGTTGAAATTTCTAGTTTCAAAGACAAGAGATAAGAAGCATGCTTATCGTTTGCCGTCGATTTGTAGTGTTGATACAGGTGAATTGTACGCCATAGCCCAAGCATACTGTGAAAGACTGGAAGGTAACTTTTGTTATTTTCACCGATCCTCTTAGCGCAATCCATAGGGTCAAACAGCTATACCCAAGCAATGCGCTGCTTGTTCGTATTTGGAAGGGGTTAACCAAGCTAATGCAGAATTAAAAAAGTATTGAACCAGTCTGGAGACCTTCTCATACTGGAGTCAGAGGCAGTGAGAAAGCCGATGCAGTCGCTCGTAATATTACCGTTACCCCTTCGGTAACTTTATTTGAACAAATTCCCTATACATATTACTTCAATACAATAAGGAAACTACTATCAAACACTTGGAAAGAAAAGTTGCATAGACATGGAAATGAATAAATTACGGGGAATAAATCCCGACATGAGCTCCCAGAACTACCAATCGACCCAAAGAAAACATCAAGTCATTCTTACTCTTCTAAGAATCGGACACACAAAACTTTCTGACGAACACCTTATGAAGAATGAATATGCTGCGGAATGAGATGTCTTTGTTGTGATCAAAAGTGTAAAGCAGATATTCATGGAGTGCCCAGTTTTTGAATATGAAAGCAAGAGGCAAGACTTCCTATTAGTGATCTCAGTTCTGCATTAGAAGTAGTGAACTTGAACTCTTTATTAACTTTTTCAAAATCTATTCATGTATTGAATGAAATATAATTTATTATATCTAATTGTTTCCCCGCTAACAACTCCTGGCGATTGCTGGGGTTATTTTGAAATTAAAAAAAACGTGCTTTCCAATAAACACACGTGGCTCTTCTGCGCTTCCGTAGTCACTCCCTGTTTTTATTTGAAATGAATTCATTGACATTCTGAGGCTAGTATGAAACTTTCATCAGATTCAATGAAACTTTTTGATTGATTGATGCTATTAATAGATTAATGATTTGTTTTCTATATTTTTATTTGTTCTCATTATAGTCTCTCTATTTCAGACAAGACTTTCAAGAAGGTACAGAATAAAATCAGGAGTACCAACATTAGTACTGTTAGGACGAGAAGGTATTACAATAAGTGTATCAGCCCAAGAGAGGCTGTTGGAAGATCCCTGTGGAACAAATTTTCCTTGGAGACCACGACCTGTTGATCAAGTAAGTTCATTTATTGAGATACCACACGTGGTAGTTCTTCAGTTTTTTCAGTAGTTCGTGATATTGTTGATGTTGATGTAACTGTTTATTTATTTTTGTTATTGTATATCATGCTTCATTCATTTGTCAGATCAAAAGATACCAAGTTGGTATTTCATTTCGTCAAAATATACTCACATCATACCTAATTTTCATATAGTTTGAGCACCCTATTCGATATTTCTAGGTATTGAAAGATGTGGTACTCCAACCTGGTGGCACGTACCCTTCAGAACACAAAAATTTTACCAAAGAGGATATCAGATATGGTGATCTACCAGATAGTATCAAAGGTTTCTATTTTTCTGCTAACTGGGTAAGTTATTCTACTGTGAGTTTATAATATGATATGAGGAATTTTTTATAGTGTCCCCCTTGCCGAGCATTCACTCCACAGTTGGCGGAAGTATATAGGCTCATTAGAAAAAAGGAACCAAATTTTGAAATCATTTTTGTTAGCAGTGATAGGTAAGTGAAGATTATTTTTGTTGAAAGACTTTGAAATAAAAAAAAATCATTTAATCAGTTATTCATGAAAAATGAATAGTTTTATCATAAACGATTCCATCAAACATTTTATGTGTCAAAAAAAAGATATATTTGACCAATGGTGTCACAATATTCATTTAATAATGACGCATAGAAAAGTTTTGTTGGTTTCAGGGGTTCAGTACCCCCATGGGTCGAACAGATTTCGTGGTTGTATATGAAAAAGATGCTCTCACGATAAAAAAGCCATAGATTCATTTCCATCACAAAATGTTGGACAGTTCTTTCCTAGGGCTGCAAATTTTCATGTATGCATTTTTGTATTGAGGTTACTTATATCGAACCGAGTCTTTTTTGACCCCAGAGTATGTGGTTTCAATTTATGACCTACCTGTATATATTTTGACCCTGTATAAATGGTCTCAATTTGAATATATCATTTTTTAGTAGACCTTTGCCATCTTGAAAGGGAAGGGTAAAGGCCAACTACATAAGTTTTAAGGACTTTCAATTCAATTTCAATGGTATTCGAATTTATTACTATTTGATGACAATTTATCGAAAAATGGCGAATAAGAGATACATACATTTTCAAAACTTGCTTTTGTCTGTAGAAGAGTAGAAAAAGCTAATATGGAAACATTCATTTAGGACGAATCTTCGTAAAACTTCGACCTTAGGAAAAAAGAAACTGAATTTCATTGTCCCTCTGTATGAACTAAGATAAACTTATAGATTAGATCGCATGTTCGAAGAGTTGAATTTGAACAAAACGACATATTCAGTTCAACTTATGTTAGGTAACCCCAAAGACAAAATATTAAAAAATGAAAAGGTAGGGATATATCAAATGATCTGTAAGGACTGAGATGAAAATATATCGCTCAGACCAAGCGAATCGTTGGAACTCGTTTCAAAGAACACTTAGCACATATCCAATTTCGGAGACCAGAAAAATCTAGTACCTATCGCTCAACACGCCTTGGATAACGGCCATGAAATGAATGAAAACTTTCTGATGTTGTTGAGATCGGTACATGATATTAGATTTTTGGATACTTTCGAAAGACTAAAAATAGTTAAAAGTAGCATGAGAACCATGAACAGTTACAAACGGTCCCATTTCAAACAGACCATCGTTTACCTTTTTATGAATCACTCAGTTGAAATTTCTGAAAGTGGAAGTGAAAGTATATCCTGTTAGATATGAATAAACACCAGTAAGAGTTAGATATTAGTCTATTCTATTTCCTGAAGAAGTGAACTTGGTTGGTGAAACATACGTCGGGAGGAGTGTTGTAGTTCTGGTGTTTTGGAACACTTTTTTTGTTGTACTTGCATAACCACACACAAATATCAAGATAGATGTATCTCATCCCATACTTTGGATACTTTAAATATTCTACATTAGAGGTGTGTACTCCTTATGATTTATAGATCGGAAAATTTGGCTGTGGTGATTCCAGATCATTTAGCTTGAAGATTGAGTGGGGAATGGAAAAAATACCAGTATGCTTCAAACAGAACTGGATGGTACCTCAATCGCCACAAAAGAAATTACCAAGAAAGAAATTTCTGGCAGAAACATAACAATCTGCACTCATAGTACACAACGTGTTACCTCAGGGCTAATACTAGAGTGCCACCAAGATTTAGCCAAAGCCTCGGTAGATAATAACATCATCCTGAGGTGGGTTGAAGGGCACGACAGGCGTAAAGGTAATCGCATTACCGACTCTTTAGCCAATTCGACAATTGTAGAACCAGCCAAACGTTACACCCGTGCTATATCCCTAAAGAGATGGGATGGAATCAAAGGATGCAGTCTTGCCAGGATCACCCTGGGCGACCCTGGGAAGCTGGCGCCGAAGAAATATCTGGGGATGACCAGAAAAACCTATGCTTGACAGTAGGATTTCTGACTGGCCACTGACAATTAAGGAAACACCTCCATAGTATGGGACACACCTCTATGAAGGAAGTGTGAACAGGAAGATGAAACTGCCAGGCATGTCCTATGCGTGTGTCCGGAGTTATCGTCAATAATGTAGGAAGTTGAGACTGACCTGAACGAATTGTTCTTTTAGATGATTTGATTTATAGCCGGTGGCTATAACATATAGTCAGTGGGCCAGTATGCCCACTGACTATATGTGAGAAAAAATCAATTCTAGTATAATTGTGATTGTTAGGAATCACACGTTAAAAGATAAAACCTCGTTAGTCCTTAGCTTGCACAAATTTCGACTTTTGGGAGTTGTTCGTAAGGGAATGACAGCTGGTTAACGAAAAGACAGATTCTAACAGACTTTTCAACAGACATTTGATTTCTTAGTTAATATAATGAATTTTATTTTTTTTGAAAATGAATTTAGCAATGAAACAAATGATATGTGACAGTGCACTAAATTGCTCACATTCAGTATGAAATATTAAAATTTTTAAGCTTCTCGAAGAGTCGATCTGCAATATCTCTAATGAATATATTTTATGAATATGCAAGAAAATACCATATCAGTGGACGATCAATAATTTCGTATGGAACATACTCTTTAAAGGTGTCATATCATCATCATCATATATACTTGAAGAAACAAGGTGAACAATCTCACCTCGGTGAAATTCAGGTGTCCCCTCGGGAATCCAACTGCATCACATATGCATGACATTCATATGCAGTCCGTGCACAACAAACAAAGAACTGCAATTCAATAAAAGACCCACATATTTTCCGTACTTCCCGACCCAACACCTCCAACCCCCTTCCGAAATCTCGAACGTGCCGATGAAAACATATTACAACATAACTGTAATCTCGGGGGTGACTGGCAAATATGAAGTTGACGTTATGTATTCTATAACGTGAGCCCCTAGATAAAAGGGGTCACCCATCGAAGGACTCGGGACTCGTCCAGCCCCTCTTATCTAATCTAGAAACGTGTGCCAGATGAGGCATAACACGGAAGGCGGAATGCCAGGACTGTATTTGCAGAAAATGTATTCAGGAAAGTCCAATAATTGGATGGACGACGAAAAGAAAAATGAACTGGAACTATTGATTGATTGACTAGGTACTGACCAAGACTGTTATATGATTTTTATACAAGACGATTTCTGAATAGTTCAAAATCTGCATTTTGGAAAAACAGAAATAATCTCTGAAAATGAAGGCATTTTTGTAGCAGCTCACTCATAATGATTACTTTCAGTAACCAAACTGCGAAGAAGGTGGAAATGATACTACTTGAATTGCAATCCCTTTTGGGAATTTCAAAATTCTCATTTCATTTCTCTTAAGTATACAATTGAATTTGAATGGGCTTTATTGGAAAAGTTGAGGATGTGAAGTTGAGAGATGGAGAGATTTCAGTATCGTTTGATGTATCCTCGTTGTTTTCAAGTGTCCTTTTATCAAAAACTAACGAATATCTGAGGGAGCTTCTGAGAGTCATTGATTTCAGTGGATAAGTAATCAAAGACTACATCAAACCAACATTTATCTGCATGGAACAGAATTACTTTCAGTTTAACAAAATTTTCTACAGACAGTAATGAAAACTCACCCTACCCTCATAGTGTATGGCTAATCAGTTCATGAGTAACTTTGAACTGGTAGCAAAAAAGAGTTAAATTACTTTCCAAAAACTTGGATCTGATATGTGGACGATGTATTTGTGATTATTGACACACAGAAATCAAAAGTAGACGACTCTGTTTGTACGCTCAACAACAGATCCCGAAGTTTATACAGGGCTATTCAAATTCGTTTCTGTACTTGGGGATCTCGTAAACGATAAGAGATAAAGTGTCGGTTAAATTATAGCAAAGTTGCGTATTTTGCAAAGTTACCTATTCAATGATGGGAAGAAATCGAATATAGCTCTTTTGGTTCAGGAAAAACAAAAAAATCCCAAATTATTTTTTTGCCTATATCTTCTTTATTCGCAGACATATTGAAAATCTGTCCACATTTTGCTATTGGCACTTGATGTGGGCTCTCAGAATATATCCATGAATCTTTTATACAGGGT
>NW_019291927.1:0-12944 GCF_000500325.1 Leptinotarsa decemlineata | reverse complement strand
ATCCATGTATAGAGTTACTTATTTTCAAATTGATTACTTTCCTTCCTTTCTTTGGAAGATTCTCTCATCCATTTTTTTGTATCAGATGGAGTAGTAGAAAGCCAAAAACTTTCTTTCCCAGAAACCTACAAGATATTTTTCAGTACCTCCCAGTAATATAGTCTACTGAGTCATTTCTCTTTATTTTACTGAGGGAACCGACATTTTAATGCTTCATATCTTCTGTATTTGATGTGCATTGCAAATGCTATCTAACGTCAGTTGTTTTGTGTGGTTTTAATTGGCTATCTCATAAGTTTTTGACACATAAATACCGAGCAAATTGATAGCAATCCGAATTTGCAAGTTCCTTTATTTTTTGCATTCAACAGGTAGGTTGATAACATTCAGTGAATGTTATCAACCTACCTGAAATTAAAACCACAAACAAAAAATTTTCTCAAGAAGTTGTGGTGGTAGTTATGGCGTTTGACTGTTGCTTGGCAAATGATATACCACATAATGTATCTAAATATAAAACTATATCATATACAAAGAAAAAATATACAATTCTTTAAGTTCTCTTTTAATTTGAATGGAACTATCTTATTTCAAAATACTTTCATGAAAGATTTGGACTTGATCTCTCAGATTGTTACGTATTCGAATGCTACGTATTCGAATGCTATCGCCTTACTATATCGCTTCGCGTACTGCACTGTAACTTCCACTTGACTGTGTCGATATGCTCGTGGCTAGCGTTTATATATCGTAACCGAATGCAGTAGAAAATTCGCCAGAATTCCATCGAAATCCGTAGCATTATTCTCGCTACATCTAAAGCGGCAGCGAACTTCGTACATTCGCGCGCTCTTAGCTACGTCGCAATTTGTTTACGACTACCAGTGGCGGCCGGCGTTATTTTCTTTAGGACATGATTCACAACAGTATGGTTTCAAAGTACATACTTGTTTTAGTAACATTATTGTATTGAAAACCTCATATTTTTCTCATGTGATGGTGAAGTTGAAATAATGTTCAACTATATATAGTTCTCAATATACCACATACATTGCAGAGGAACTTCTCCAGATATTTGGCTTTCAGAATTATCATTTCAAAATTGAATCAATCAGCACGATCTGTGATAATTTCAATAGGATTTTCTACCCTTGTGATGTATTTATCGATAGTTTAAAGAAAATTATGTACATGATGCGATTTATGTAATGATTTTTTTCGCATTTCATGGTATTTCAAGTCGTTTGTTTTTGTGGTAACACTATTTTTTATCTTTGTTGTTCTGATATTTCCCTGTAGGAGAATTGTACGAACTGTTGCTAAACAGAAATGTTGGATACGGAATCGAATTCGAATCCATTGCCTTTTAAAATAATGGAGGATGACACCCATGTTCAAAAAAATGATTTGCAACTTCTAAACGGTTACAACTATATCTTATAACTACCTACCTGCCAAGCAATATAATATTATATTCTCTACTGAACCGGCCCTGCATCCATAGACGAAGGATGTTTCAGGATATTGGGGGAGCTTCGCTTCGATTATTTAATCAGATCATTACAAAGTAGCACCAAATGCGCTTGAGTGCTGTTTGTTCCTGGTCAGTGTAACAGAGAACAATATTTAATTTTGTGGATTGAAATGCTCCCGTGGGTTCTCCCGGGTTATACTTTTCAGTTGATTCAAAACGTTTTCGGTATACAATGATTTATTTTATTACATTCAAGAAGTCTAATTCAGCCAGGAAAGGCGCTTGATAGCCATTTGGAAAATAATGAGATGATTTCATTCTACGTAGTAAATAATTCAGAAAGTAAAGATCACATTTTTTGTTAACAGGATGTTCGTTAATTTGCATGAAAAATACAAAGATGCGTTAAGGATGCAAGGATGCGTTCTAACATTGTTTTTTAGATACAGGATGTTAAACTTTTCTGTTGTATTAATATTGTAAATATCCGTTGTCACAAAAATAAATGTAACTCGACAAATTGCAAACATCGCACACAATTATTTGTTGTTTCTTTAATATATAGCACATTGATTGTTTTTACCGCTTTTCATTTGCTTTTTTTTTCTCTCTAGAATACAAAGCGAGCTACGGATCGTCAGTTGTGTGGAGCCCCTTTCATCAATATCACATTGATAGAATAGAAGCAATTCAACGACGATTTTTAAAACTGCTAAGCCTAAAAACCGATGGCATTTATCCTCCAATAGGAACAACCAACTCTGAATTGCTACAAAATCATAACTTTTGCAGTCTCGAAAAAAGGCGTGAATATTATAGTGTTGTACTAGCCTATAAAATTATCAAAAGCATAGTTGACTGCCCAACATTACCCGACTACTTTCTATATAAAAACATCTCGCACAAATGTTCTGGAGAATTCTCCGCTCCATACCATGTGTAGAGTGAAAAATTCTGTTAGTGATAATTTAGATATATTCAGTTGCAAATTGTCAAATATAAAATCCCACTTCTTGAAATAATTGTTTTGTCACCTTTAATGAATATAAAATATGTAGTGTTTATAGTCACTTGTTTGTATTGTTTGTAGTGTTTGTAGACTTAACACTCACTTGTTTGTGATGTATTCATTATACTCTGTATTTCCTGCTCTGTAATTGGGCTATGTCCTGTAGAGTATTGTATTACAAATAAATAAATAAATGTTTGATAGTAAATGTTGAATGTCGCCACAAAACTTTTCATTCTTTTAAAAATTTCTTCATAAGATCTGTGAATGTCGCATATATTATCACTTTTACGTAGATTATCTTACATTCTCTCTCAAATCTGAAAACTATTTTTCAAATAAATTGAAATTAATGAATCATTCTCCATATAATATCAAATTGTCTAAGATAGAATAAGACAGAATCTAGGTAACTGCTGAAACATGCTGGAAGAGTAAAATAACTATTTGCTTTGGAAGAAAGGTTCCCCGCAAAAGAATAAAATTCACTAGAGATATCCTTGATTATAGTTTTTCTCACAGGATAAATATCGAGAAGAGAAATTTACACTACTGTTTGCATTCGTTATTGGTCATATCTGCATTGAATATGAAAGTATTAAAGGTCAGATTTTCTTAAGCTCAATATCTTTTGAATTGGTAAAACCCGAATATCTATTTTGAGAAAAAATATATAATTAATGATTTGATACCTTCTTAAGTCATAAGGAATTTCGATTCCTTTCTATGATCACATTTTTTATATCGCCAAGTGGGAAATTGTACCGCAAAAGGCTTACATAAAAGCCGCAGAGATCGCTCCATTCTTGAAGATTAGCCATGTATGGGTTCTTCTACAACATTGAAAGTTTTGGCTAATCAAAGTATCTGACGTTTGCGATACTAAGGTCGAGGAGCTTGAAGTTGTTAACCGAGAGGTTCGTTATATCTTTCCAGGATGGTGTTTTTAACATTTTGATGTACTCTTTCTAAAATATGTGGGTTTTCAATATGCATTCCATGATCCGCCAAATTAATATGTTGAGCTGATGAACAAGAATACCTGTATTTTTACGAATGGCACATATCAATCACGAGAAATATTCAATGAATGAAAGAACATTAGTATGCATTCATACAGTAATGGCAATATGTCATAATATCGGCATCTTCTTTGAAAAGATTATGACCTTCTTTAGGGATTCATTAGATTCATAGTTGCAAAGCCCCTCGTCACATATTATTTTTGAGCAACTTCATTTTATTATTTGTGATATATAAAATTGGTTATTCTGGGAGGTATATTAAAAAAGCGGTGGCGAAAAAGTACGTATAGAAAATAAAATAAAAAAACTCATCTCTTTAAATTTTTAGAGCGCGTATATGATAGTCACAGGGATTGTGGATTGTGGGGAGTTGTATCCATGACAACGCGGTGTTAGGGGTCGAGGTTTGGTTGGGAATCGGCGTTCAACTGTTTTTACCCAAACACTCATTTAATTAAGATTAGGTTTTCCACACAGCTGCCTGAAAACCCGTTTTCGCGATGTGATATATTTTAATGATGGGTAGATACGTCTCTTATTTAATTATATTTCCAAATATACAACTCTTCCCAAGAATAATTTCTACTGCGGACTTTTTTTTACACCTTTTCAGTAATTGTCGTTATTGCTTATTCAGTTATTTGTCTCCAGGTGAGATTATCTGAAATGGTACAATTTCTTGAGTGATAACCATGAATTATAAACGAGTAGCAAACGTTCTGAAATATCCGTGTTGAGAAATTATGGATCGTTATAATAATTATATTCATTTCAAATGTTCACAATTGATATTGTGATAAATATTTGTAAACAGGGCATATTAAGCTGATAGAAATGAATATAGGTTCAATGCACGTATAAAATATGGTTACAATGGTTACAATTTAAAATCCGTTGAAATAATAAGCAGAAAAAATCTTGAGCACTATGTACATTTTCTTACTATTACAAAAATTAGAATTCAAACATTCAAATTAACATGATATAATTTGAAAACTCTATCATAAATTGAATCCATTGTAAACACAGCCATCAACTGATAATGCTAAATTGGTACTTGGTTAGCGAAACGCCGAAGATTGAAATTGATAATGTATTTTGAGAAGTTGGAAAATTTCGAAATACAATCCAGAGATTGAATATGCATTAACATTTCAACTAATGTTGATTCTAATTAAGGTTTCATTGAACGATATACATATCTACATAAAAAGAATCTATTGAAAACACTTTCCCAATAACAGAACAAAAATTACGGTCTCTCGATGTGCGTTTCGCTAACCAAGTTAGCCAAAGACTTTCCCAAAAATGAATCACTCCCAAAAATATTACCTTTATATACAGGGTGTCCCTGGACTTCCTCTTTTCCTCTCGGGAATGTATAGATGGGGTCAAAATATCACCAGTATTTCATATAAGTTTTTTTCCTAAAATCCTTCGTTACCAAGTAACGGGCCCTCGAAGTTACAAAATGAAAAATGTTTTTCTTTGATAACTTTTCAAGTGAATATTCAAAATCATCCAAATTTTGGTAATTGTCTGGTGTTTTGGAACACATTTTTTGTTGTACTTGCATAACCACACACAAATATCAAGATAGATGTATCTCATCCCATACTTTGGATACTTTAAATATTCTACATTAGAGGTGTGTACTCCTTATGATTTATAGATCGGAAAATTTGGCGGTGGTGATTCCAGATCACTTAGCTCAAAGATTAAGTGGGGAATGGAAAAAATACCAGTATGCTTCAAACAGAACTGGATGGTATCTCAATCGCCACAAAAGAAATTACCAAGAAAGAAATTTCTGGCAGAAACATAACAATCTGCACTCATAGTACACAACGTGTTACCTCAGGGCTAGTACTAGAGTGCCACCAAGATTTAGCCAAAGCCTCGGTAGATAATAACATTATCCTGAGGTGGTTTGAAGGGCACGATAGGCGTAAAGGTAATCGCATTACCGACTCTTTAGCCAAGGAAACGGCTGGACTAAGAATTTTATGACCCAGTGGCACCTAGGGCCTGATGACTTCAACAATTGCAGAACCAGCCAAACGTCACACCCGTGCTATATCCCTAAAGAGATGGGATGGAATCAAAGGATGCAGTCTTGCCAGGATCACTCTGGGCGACCCTGGGAAGCTGGCGCCGAAGAAATATCTGGGGATGACCAGAAAAACCTATGCTTGACAGTAGGATTTCTGACTGACCACTGACAATTAAGGAAACACCTCCATATTATGAGACATACCTCTATGCAGGAAGTGTGAACAGGAAGATGAAACTGTCAGGCATGTCCTATGCGTGTGTCCGGAGTTATCGTCAATAACAGAGTGTGTGTTCGACGAGCCTTGGCCTACACCTGCCGATATAAAGGAGATGTCTCTTAGTGACATGTCCACCTTCCTGGAAAGGACAGAATGGACGATGACCTAGGAGGATAACTCCTCTGGAGGATGTAAAATGGCTCACATGTGGCCTAAGTGCTGTGGGCCAACACTAACCCCCCCTACTCTACAGATACAGATGGCGGTGGTGAGACATTTACGGCGGTAGCTCTAAAATTATATATATTTTTTCAACGATGATAATGTAGGACATTGCAGTACTCTTAAACTTCACGGGCTATGTTAGGACTGTTTTTGATGAAAAATATTTTCTTCAACTTTGTAGGCTAGGGATAGTTAGTATTTTATTCAAATGGCTTTCTTCAAATCAGGTTAAGTTAAGTTTTGATAATACCCTTTTAATGATAAACGCCGCAAAAGTCGTACTTTGCATATACCTACCCACCCCACTATCGGTGGTCAAAAATGTGAATTGAGGGTACCGCCAAAAATGTCCCATATTTGATAGATTTCTGCGCTTTTGGTTCAAAAAGCAGATAAAATTCACACTTTTGTTCAATAAAGTTAATTCTAATCATCTACAAGAACAATTCGTTCAGGTCAGTCTCAACTTCCTACACTGTAGGTTAATGGACTGACACCTATCAGAAAACAACTACTCCCCTGGCTAATACCACGAAAGGCGTTGGATTATATCCGACAGGTGTCACTGNCGAAAAATGAAATCGAACGAGAAAGCCTGAATAGAATTATAAACAGACTGAGGAGCCACTTTTCTCTTTTAAATATTCCAATTATTTTTTGAGGATGGAATTTGAATAACTATAGTCAAATGTAGCGCTGCTTAATATTCCAGCGGTAATTTCAAAATGAAAACACTTGTATATTGGGTTTAAACTCTCATTCAAGAAATTTTATTGTGAGATATTAACTGTTTCGCGTGTTTCACTATACAATAACTCAGGCGTGTCCACATATTGACTGAATTTTACCTATGACCCACCTACCTGATGACTAATAATTTCAGCTGAACTTAGGTACTGAATAATTAAAAATAAATGAAGGAAATCTTACCAACTCATCAAATTTTATCTGAACACAGGTATTGAATAATTCAAAATAAATGAAAGAAATCTTACCAACTCATCAAATTTTCAAACAATATTCAACAGACTTGATACAAGGGTGGAATTCAATTCTATTTGGTCACTCAGTTAATTTTCAGAATTCCGTAATCTATTAATATCCAAACATTCGGGAAGACTGCATTTCAAACATTTTTTTTCAAAATATAGGTGATACGTTATATTCGTGGTTACTCTCTGCCAAAAGATGGTTTGCAAATGTGGAATTAGGCGTCATATTCAAGAAACTTCGATTATGTTCTTTTATTCTTTGTGAAAAGTTTTTCCCTGTTTGGCTAAAATAAAGTTTTTGGGTGAAGTAAACCTTATGCTCTTGTAACATCATAAGTTCATTCTCGAAATTATGACTTCAGATTTGAAATTTCGACTGCAATTCAATTTCAATTTGGAAATAAGGACTTCAATCTCAAAATTTTGACCGTAAAATCGAAATTTCGAGATTGAAGTCGAATTTAGGTCTATTTTCATAAAGTGTAATGAAATGAGTCATTTTACAATTATTTATTCCAAATCCAAAATTGAGACTACAAACTAGGAATTTCGACTTCAGTCTCGAAATTTTGACTTCAGTTTTGAATTATCGACTTTTCGAAACTAAATTCGAAAATTAAAGTCGAAATTTCGAGACTGAAGTCAAAATTTCGATATTAAAGTCAAAGTCTTTTTTTAAGGACAAAACACGAGTACTACAGGAAAATCTTTAAAGCACTCCCAGAGAGCCTCCCGTGAAAGTATCTATAGAAGAGAGACAAATCTCTAGCTTTTCTTCGATGTTCCATGCTATCAAGGTTGAACGTGATGTTCGCGTCTCTTATCAGGCGGATGGCTCTTCTGGATGGAGTCCAGCAACTTCAGGGTATGTTTGGGGGCAGAACTCCATACATGAGAACAATACTCCAAAGAAGGTCTGATCTGAGCTTTATAAAGCATCAAAAGTTGCTGAGGTCTGTATAGTTTTCTGGTTCAGAACAGTGTTTCAAGCTATTGAGAAGCAGCCTTTGCAATTCCAGCGTCATGATTGNATATTCTTCATGGCAGCCATAACGGTACACTGAAAAGATTTCGGGTGATTGAATATCGAGGTTATCGGATGTTCAAGGCATAAGATTCCCACCTCAATGATCGCGGCAACCTTCCCATATGAGGATATGAGTGTGTTTCATTTATCTGATGATACTTTGGATTTAGCCATTCGAGGATTTTTTGCCTTTGGTTTCTGTCCGTGGGTAGATTCTATTCTTATTGCCTAAATATTTAATCCAAGACAGATTCCTTGTGAGGAAAAGTCATTTTCCGGCTATGTCACCAAAACTTCTAGGTTTGTTATGAATATCAACAGATGGAGAACTGAGAAGCTCTTACTGTTGATCCGATGTTATACGTCAGTTACAGAAACGACAGTTGGGGTATTTTAGTCGATGTCCATCTCTGTAGACTGAGGGTCAGATTCTTCGGTTACTTCATGGTCCATGACGGGTGCCACGAGTTTCTATGGAAAGGAAGTCACGGCAAAGCCCCATTACCGTGGTAGGCTTTTTACGACAGGGAAACACTTATTATTTGGAACGTTCTGAAAGTAACACTGGGTTGCATGGGTTACACCTCACTCTGCCTCCCGCTACATGGCAATGCAGTTTTCAAAATCATACCGACGATACAAGTTCAAAGTTAATTAAGAGAAGCTAACTTGAGAAAGATGGCGTCAACTGTGGAAGTAGGTAGAAAGGAAAGTGAGAAGATGAAAGGAAAATAAGTTGATAGAATAAACGTTAGGAACTAGAAGGATACTAAGTCAGGCAAGAGGCTTAGTGAAATGAGAATAACAGGAGATGTTTAGAACAATTCTGGAAGGTGAAAAAATTAAAAGTAATTTTTACACTCACTACAAATTCTGGAGATAACATAAATAGCATCCCAAAACTAGTATTTGGTCCTGTCTATTTTGTTTGATAACATAAATTTGTGAAAACTGTTTTCATTTTTCTCCAGAAAAAAGTTCGTGTCACTTGTTATTGTGATGATGCCAACTGGGTTGGCTAGACTTTAGTCAAAATTTGAGACATCCATTTCTAACTATGAATGTAAACTATTTTAAACTAAATAATTCACTGCTAATAATTTACACAGTATTCTTCAAACGATATTTTTTGTGGAGGACCCAATATTTTATACGGTTATTTGGGTTTATAACCTTCCACAATATGGAAAAAAGTAAGATAAATCAATAGAGAATCTGCTGAAGTACAGCAAAGGGCAAACTGAAAAGTTTACACCGAAAAGTAACTACTGTGAAGTCCAATTAGTCAGTAATTTGTTGTACCCATAAATGTTGCCTATAAATTGAAAAAAATCAATTGGAAAAATTGAATATTGATACTTAGCTTCCTTAAGTGGCGACATTTTTTTCAAATATTAATCACTAAAAACTCTTATAGTAGACGCTTGTAATGAATACGTATATTCATTCGAACAGAATGTTCAACACTAAAAAAAGCAGACACATGAACAACGCCACATGGACAATAGAATAGGTAGCCAGGCCATACGAGTAGAGGGGATTTTCGAAAGGACTGACGGTCCTTAAAATGTATATTTTCTGAATATAATATATAGTATATACATGAAAGAGACACGAACAGGCATTTTCACTTGCTTGAGTACCTGAATGTGTATATACGTGGCTAATGTGTTCATATTACATAGAACGTGACTTTTGCAATTGCGATATCTCAGGAAAGGTGATACTTACACAAAAATATTACTACTATTTTTGTAGAGAGTTTTGGGATCTACAACTTTTTTCTGAGATATTTTTTTGATAAAACTTACGGTTTTCGAGAAAAACTCAAAAATCCTGAAATTTTGACCTTTGACCTCGAATAACTTTTGAAGCGCTCATGGGACAGATTGGGACTTTTGAATTTTCATTTTTTATGGCAGAATAAAGGTCTTCACCAAAATTTTGCTCTGTCGCAATTTTCGTTAATTCAATATTATATAATGACCGGACTCAAAAGAAATTAGAAATATCACAGTTTGAGGCGAGATATTTATAGTGAATACAGGTTTTGAAAACGGAAAAGGGTTGTTTTCCGAAATGTTACCTTCTCAAGAAAGCTAAGTAAGTATTAATNAAAGTCCAATTAGTTGGTAACTTGATCCATACATTTTGTCTATAAATTGAAATAATTAAATATTGATACTTAGCTTTCTCAAGTGGTTAACGTTTTGGAAAACGGTCCTTTTCCATTTTTGAAAACTGTATTCACTATAAAAATCTTGCCTCAAACTGTGAACTTTTGACACAAGTCAAAAAATAGAAATGTCCAGATGTCACATACGACAGTCTACGTGAACACACATACTGGATGTTTTTTGATAATTCAGTTCAGTTAAGGTTCATATTTCCGTTTTCAACCTCTTTACTTGAAATACACTTGTTGCCTGCTAAAAGAATATATGCCGATTCTTTAAGTTTTATAATTTTTCCATGAGTTTCTTTAGTAATTTTTTGTTTCACTCCATTCTATACCATGATCACCAGATGATTTTAGAATATATTCTGCTAACCCCTATCTTGCCAGCTGCTTTATATATTCACAATGTTCATTTTTTCTCACAGCTGGGGGTCGTGAGGTTTCACCTATATAACTCTTTCCATAGAAACGAAGTATATTGTAAAAACAATCTTTCGTTCTTTCAACTGTATTTTCGGGTTTAGTTTGTGTCAAAAGTGGTTCCAAAAGTTGTTTTTACATTATACTTATAACCGATGTGTCTCAATTTTTCTGACAAACCGGGAACATAAGGTATGATGTTTGTTAGTTGTGAGGTATGTGTATTGTTGGATTTGTGGCGATTGTGGAATCAGTTTATGTTGTATATTGCTTTTGACAACTTCATTGAGAGATATTTCCTCCAACTGCACCGGAAATGCTTTTTGCTTCTGAACTGTTTTAATGATAGTTATATCCTCTTTCATATTATGAACTGAATTGCAAACTGTTTTTGCCGTATCATACAAACATCTAACTATACTTTTTCTTCATTCTCTATTGATTCATCTATTATTTTGGTTGTAAACCCAAAAAACAGTATAGAAAATCAGTATCCTATCTTTTTTCTTCATAGAGATACATTCATTGCAATTTTTTACTAGAAACACTATGTATGTGTGTGTATGTATATGAATACATACATATTCATATGTATTTCAATAATAAATTTCACAAAAAGGGTTTGAAGCTTCATATCTTCTATTAATTATCTGTGAGCGCTTTCGACAGCTGGTCGTACTGTCATCTCCTAGGCACTCCTCAAATTGAACTTGTCATCCTGTCGTCTGCCTCTTTATACGGTCTGAACATCTCAACTCAGGTATTTCAGGTATTTATATTATCAGTATTGTCCAATCAGTCGCTTTGATTTTGTCCCTGTCTCGTTCTGTTTGTCAGTCCCAATACAACTGTAACTGTGTCTGTGTGTGTACATCAGCGGTGGCTCATCAGAGGAGGCAAGAGAGGCTTAGCCTCCCCATAAAATTTGAGGCTATTCATTGCAATAAATCAAAAGATATTGACAAATAATTATGATTATTTTTTTCTAAAAATGCTTGGGTATCATTACTTCACCATTGTTTTAAATATAAATACATAATATGCCCGAAAAAACACTATATCTCACTACGTAGTACGTACCATACTGTATACTGCATCAACAAACCTCAAACGCACCGCCCACGAACGAATAACGAAGAAACCATCAACCCGAAATAATAAATGTCATACGTTGATACGTTGCAAGGGAGCCAAGCCTTCGACCGCTTTAAAAACACAAACTCCGCGAGACCGATCTAGCCAGCGACATACGTCCCGATTTGTAATTTTAGTTGCAGAAATTATAGCGTTAGAGGAGGCTAGCCTCCAGTTGGTCTTTGTTAGTGTACGACTGCGTTTGTTTTTGATTTAATTGTTCGGACGGGATGCCGTGACGGACTGTATACAGTTTCGCGCCTCCGGCGGGCTTTTCTGTGTGTATATAGTCTTTATGACTTTAGCATCACCTGTTCTCCAATGCACGAGCCGTCACTGGTGTACATGTCATGTACCTACATGAACATAACATGTAGAAGTAATATACCATCATATCAGAAAATAAATATCTACTCAAGATAAAAATGAAAAATATAGTTCAAACATGTTGAAAGGAACAAGTATTTACGCCTAATAATTACATAGCATTACAGTAACAACAACAAAGTTGAAAAGTAGATTTCAAGACAATTTTGAAACTTGAATATTGATGAGCTAAGCAAGTCAAACTAACAAACATAGGTCACTTGCCTGTGTAGTATGTCAGATTTCAAATACTTACGATATAAATGTCTAGTCAAATGTAAACTTGTTAAGATACACTTTGGTTATCAAATAATCATTACTAAATTCATTTATAGTAGACTGGTTACGTTCTTTCAGTTTTGATGCCGAAAGTCTGATTCTGTTTTTTTCAATCAAATTGAAACCCAACTGTTCACAAACAGCTACTATATTGATGACTAGCGGGCGATTTGGAGTTCACAGAACTTCTAAAACCTATAAGTCGGGAAAAATAAACGATAACTCTCATCCGATAAAAACGCTCGAAAACTATATTACGCTTCCCTCACATTTCGACGCAAGCGATATTTCAAGTATGGGCTATAAATTTCCAACAAATCCCTTCCTCCAAATGTTCCTATTCGAAGCGGCGATAAAAAAGAAAAATTGAGGAAAACTCATCTTGCGCGAAGTTTTATCGGCATAATTATTGCTAATTTTCTTTTCAGCATCAGCGTTCGGAAGCACTCTTGAACTTGCTGCTCCGAAATATTGTTTTGTGAATTCTTTCTTCGAATGGATGGCAGTGAATAGCTTTTAAAATTGGTGGCATATAAATTCC
>NW_019291926.1:46022-67801 GCF_000500325.1 Leptinotarsa decemlineata | reverse complement strand
ACTTCCTACAGAGTTTGTGAAATTATTGAGAGAATTCGCGAAGTGATTGGGTTTTGATAATTATTCGCGGTCTGATTCAGTTTAGCTGATTTAGAAAACATTTTCGAGTTCCTGTTAAGAGTTTGGGACAGTTTTTGGGAAAGAGTGTCTTATCTTATCTTATCTTATCTATTATCAAGAGAGAATACGAATGTCTGAGAATAGTTAAAGGGTTTTATATAATGTTGTATCTGAACTAATTAACGGAAAAACAGATTTCAATCAGATTTTCAAACTCTCAAGTAGAATAAAACATTCATCAGGAGATATGGTTATTCAAAAGGATGGTGAGTTGATAGAAAATCCTGCAGAGATTGTGACTGAATTAAACAATTTTTTCATAGAGGCCCCCAAGCACTAATGGGGAAAATTTCGAAGGTATTGTATCTAGACAATCCAACTGACAATCCAACATAGATTTCTATCTACACAATTTATTTTTGAAACCATTCATTGAAAGCGAACTGATGGATCTTGTTAGTTGTAAATGGAGAAACAAGAGGTCTTCAAGAATCGACGAGGTACCTGCCTTCTTCTTTGTGCAAAAAATATTAAGTACTATCACTGAACCATTAACCTTTTTGGTGAATCTATCTTTTTCAAACGGCATCTTCCCATCAAAGCTGAAGGTGGGTAAAGTAACTACCATTGAAAAAAATAAAAATGTGTCAATATTAGAACATTTCAGACCAGTTACTATTCCTCCAACTTTCTCGAAGATTTTTGAGTATGCATTTTTAGAACGCCTGAACGATTTTATCGGATCACACAATATTCTGACTCCCATTCAGCATGGTTTCTGGTTTGGCAAATCAATTCAAAGTGCCCTATTATATTTCTACGATGACTTGATTGAATTTATTGACTCAGACAAGTGCCCCGCTGTAGTTATATGTGACTTGAGCAGGGCTTTTCACTGTGTTAATTATACCAAGCTATTAGATATTCTGGATCGTTATGGATTAAGATGGAATTCACATTCATCGGTTTCATATTTTCTCAGCAACAGAATGCACTTTGTCTCGCTCAAATTTGACAAAGGTGATTTTTATTCATCTTCAACATCAGAAATAAGGTCGGTCCAGCTGGAAGTACCCCAGGGATCTACACTTGGGCCACTCTTATTATATTATATATCAATAATATAGCCAGGAAAATACCATATTCTGCAGTAACTGCTCATGCAGATGATATTAGTTTGGTCTACCGAAGTCGCGTGATGGGTATAGAGGTTCCTGACACAGGGTGCACGGCCTGCCGTAGGCGCCCGAGACCCTAATGCACTTGCTATCAGCATGTCCAGCATATGCGGTCTCGGCCTATATCCATCGACATAAAGCGGCTCTAAGAGTGCTATATTACTCTTTACGGCACTCTTACGGTATTGACGAGACACCGGTGTTGCCCTACGCTCCGGGGGATATTGAATCCGTTGTGGGGAACGAGAAGTGCCGAATTCATTGGAANTCTAAGCTAACTTTCCAAAACACAGAATGTCAACGTTCATATGTAGTGGATAAACTCAAAAACTATTTGACTGATTGTTAAAATTATTTCACTTGTAGAAAGAAAGCTACATTATTAGAAAATAATATGTTATTCTCGATTTTCAGAAAAGTTGAACGTCTCTAAAAAATGTGCAATAATGTAATCCAAAGCACCAAAAATGTTTGCCTATAAAAGTTATTTATAGATGGGAATATCGCAAGTCGCAGATATAAAAAGAGAATATTGAGAAGAATAATCCAATTCATCTTATAGTTCTGATTTGGGATATATGTAGTTCATGTATTTAATATATTTTGCATAACTTACAATGTTTGTGTGTGTGCATGCATGTGTGTGTATATGTATATGCATGTGTATATATGTATGTGTGTATGTATGTACAGGCCGTGCCAACGAAAAGTTTACCCACTTGATACTCAGAAACGGATCAAAAATCTCAAAGAACACGTCAATTTTCATTTCTAGGGAAAATAATTTTGATATTCAAATCATACCCAAAATTCAACTCTTTACGATCAGCAGCTACCCCCATATTTCTTTCAATGGGGGTCAAGTGTTACATCATTTGACAGGTCTCCTGCCCCTCTATTACCTCTGTGCGTTTTTACCGAATCGCTTCATTTGTTATCGACAAGTCAGTTATTGAATATATTATTTAAGAAAAAAAATGCACTGTCGTTTCTTTTATTGAAGAAACCAAAAACAAACAACGTTGAGAACAAAATCAACAGATAAATTGCTCAAGTCGACTTTTAAAACCTTTGCTTACATTATTCAAGATGTCCGAGGTCAGCAATCGACATTCTCGACATTCTTTGTCGCAGCTCTTCTAGATTAGTAGGCTTATTAGCGTGAAAAAATCCAACGATATGGGATCAGGTGATCCAGCTGGCACTCCTATGGCCCCTTCTGCAGAGCGAACACACTGGAAAACGTTTGTTCAAAAACTGTCTCACCCAATCATCGAAATGTGACGGTGTATCATCCTGTTGAAACGCTACTTCGTTTCCTAGTGAGGTGTCATAGTTTTCTACAATTTGTGTAATAATAGGATCAACACATTCTCATAATAGATTTAGTTATGCTTCTCCATTGAGATTACCTTCAATGAAGGCACCAGGGATGAGTACCAAGGATTCTGGCCCAAAATTCAAGAATTTTGTAGAGTTTGTGGTTGTGTTCCCATCAACATATGAAAAACATGTATAATAGATTTGGGTTTCTGGTCAATTTATTGCTGAACTCCCCTCAGACTGAAATTGACGATCTATATCGTGTTCATTATCCATTTGAACATGTAACCAGAACTGCAACTTCAACTGTCTCATTCCTGATAGCATACTTCATATTTTCTGTTGTGAACAGAACCTGGCGTTTTGAATTTTTCCAATAATTCTTCAACATTGATGGCTCACGTTATGGTCTGGATGTTATAAATTCTGGCAACAGCTTTAGCACTTTCATCACTTTGGTAATAGGTTGCAATAATTTATTTTCTTTTATCGTTGAAATAAATCATGTTGGAACATGGTGAATGAATATTATTATGTGAAAAAGTGACAGTGTCCAACTATTTCAAAGTAATACTGATTTGAAAATGTCCTCAATGGACGAAACTGCAGTAACGTTTGTTACAAATGAAAGTGGTAGAAAATATAGAAACCATTATTTCTAATTTTTCATGGTAATTTCCTATCACGTAGTAACGGCTACAGCTATCAATTCATTGAACGTTATTTTCTTTATCCTATATTCAATATGAATTCCTACAAAATGATACGGGTCATGATGTTGACAATAATATGAGAGATGTACATTTTCTTGCAAAACAGGATTTATATTTTGGTAAAAAAAGCGTGAATTTTTTTGAAATATTGTTCTATAGTTCTAGTTGGAAAAAACACACATGTTTCCATCACCAAGTGATCATCTTCAAGATGAAGATTAAACTAATCTTCCTCTTGAATATTAAACTGATCTTCCTCTTGAAGATTAGTTCAAGACAAAGATTAAACTAATCTTCCTCTTGAGGATTAGCTTAATTTTCCTCTTGAAGGTCATCACTTGGTGGTCGAAACAGGTGTGTAGGGGTGAAATAACAGTTTGGTGTTGGGATAAAGTTCTAGTAATATTCATAAATTATTCTCTTTGATGTGATTCTTTTTTTTTTCTTTTTAGAATATGTTAATAAAAGATTGTTTTTGAAAATATTTCCAAATTAATAATTTATGTATGAATAGTACACAGGTTGAAATGTTATCACTTCTGGATAATATAAAATCAGATTGAAAATTGTAGAAATCTCACATTAAGGTGAGTTTTTTAAATATGCTATAATGGATTTTCATCGAGTATCGATCAGTTTTATCATATTTCTTTAAATGAAACTGTTTTTAAAGGCTAGATCATAGCTTATAATGATAGTAACCAAAACTTGTAAATTTTTTTTCATCCTGCATTCTTCCAATAGATCATCCCATTTGGAATTCCCTGTATAATATCTATTGATTTTCATTCACTCCCTCTTATATTCATTTTCGAACATCCAAACTTTCACTGAAGATCCTGTTCATTTTCATATTCATGACCTCCAATGAAAATAACCCTGGATCAGCCACCGCCTGCAGTCCAGGCATTGATACAAAATCCAAAAGTACATTTCAGTACGAATAAGAAATAAGACTGGATGAGCTTACCAATAAAAACAATCTCGATAAAAAGCTCTCGGGAAATATTCGTGCGTCTGCCAGATGAACACCACCTTAACGGTTCCCCTTCTCTCTTTGCATTTATTATTCGCCGAATTTCATGATACAGGTCGACTACTGATGTTCAATGAACTGTTCAAGAAATATCGAACGGGCTTCAGTGCCGAATCTATGGAGCACGTTCTGTCGTTGATGTTTGTGTTTTCTCAAAGTTGTCATCTATTTTCCAAGCACACTCGTCCCCGGAAATATTATATTGTGAGGGTACGTAGTATGCACTTTGCAGTGCATTTGCCATGTTGAATTCGTAAAAAGGCTGCAGTGGCGTTTCACGTGTCAGTTGATGGGAACGAATGAGAATTTCAGGAAAATAGTCGGATAAGCCAAAGATTTTTCTCAGAAGTCATCAGAAACTAAACTTCCAAGACTAACATTTTGAAGACAGAAAAAACCTAATGCAGGTTCTGTCAAGAAGAGGAAGAAACCACACTACATGTGCTCTGTTGTAAAAACTGCCATTGCGATGGATAACGTGAAATATATAGTAGACAATGGAAGTCCGAACTAGTGAAATTCATCACGAAAAATTGTCAATCACCTTCAAACATACGTTAAAATATTATTTCATTTTTAGAGATCGAGGTCGATCACCCGTTTCTTCGGTGTCGATATTTTTCCAGTTGTAAAAGCACTTGAACTACTTTATGACTGTCGGACCTTCGAGTGTCGTTGTGGTCATGTTCAAGTTGGGCTAGACTAAACAAATGAATATATTACATCCTGCCGATGATCATACGCTTGGTAAGGTTGAAAAAACACTGAGATGAGGTGTCTGTGGCTAGCGTTGCTGACCGAGTTTTCGCGGGAGACACGAAAAGTCGGTCACCGAATCTTGTCGAGACGAGATCGAGGGTTTCATCCCTCAGCCTTCGATGCTGAGGAAAGTGGCCTAAATAGGGGAGTTATTTTGTCTAAACGCGTGGTGCGAAATCAAGAAAAATTGGTGTAGTGAAATCGTAAGCCGGTATTGGGTAGAGGGGAGTTTAAAATAAAAGTGTTGGTGTTGAAGACACCCCGGTTCAACGGAACCTATGGCTGACCATGAATCACCCAAAAAGGCGTTATGTGAGTGTTTGTTTTTTTTTTACTAACCAGTTGATATTGAGAGAGAGTTCACATATTATTTTATCTGAGTCCACTTTCTATTTGCAAAAAGGTTTTATATTGTTGGGTTCCTAATGCGGGTTGATTAGTTAGAGTTCATTTAAATTTGAAGTTATACACCACTCTCCTTGAAGTAAAAGTTAAACTAAAAGTATTTTGTACCGAGTTGAAACGTTCGTAGTTGTTCAACAGGTTAAATTATTCGTGAAAGGCACAGTCAAATTGGCGGCGAATTATTGGTTCTATTTTTTTATTTTGTAGAATTCAACATTTTGTTCATATGAGTTTTCACACGTTGCTTTTTCATTATTATATCCTTGGAGTCGTTTTTCAATTTATTATACTTCACATTTGAAACCTCAGACTGTCATTTTCTCTTGGACTGAGAAAAATACCATCCTCGTAGGAAAAGATGAAGTTAAGGGAACAAAAACAAATTAGACACTTTTTGTCAATCTACCGAGAAGAGAATAGTAAGTGAAAAGCATTTTAACGAAGAATAAAATTCAGTTCTGGAACCACATGATGAGAGAGAATATAAGTAGGTATACCAAATGACTAGATTTCAAAAAGTCCGGCCTTTGTGCGATCGGCACTGACCCTATAGCCTTTTCGGAATTCCCTCACTTCTAAATTTTGATGAAGAGAAATCTGCATCTGGTGACAGCAGCTGCCAAAATTGATTTAAAATATAAATAAATCAGAAAGAAGCTTTCATAACACTGTGAATGCGAAGCGATAGCAGGCTAAGACGCGCAAGATGCGGGGAAGAGAAACCAGCTATATGAAGCTTTATGAAGGGGGCCAGCTATATCAAGGGGTCAGTGTCAAGGATATAGAGTCTTATCAAAGAGATCAAGCTAGACAATGAGCTTTAACAACCAAGAAGCATTACAATAGATCTGAAAAAGTCGCAGTGAATCTAACCTTTTGAAGCGATGGCAGTATTATTAGTATTATTTGTATTATTTAGGCAATATGGGAGATATTCATGAAGAAATTTCAGTTTTGCATGACGTTTTTGATAATAAATCTTGTTGAAGCTGCACCATCAAATTAGTTGTCATTTACTCAGTCTGTTTTGCCAAATTACCATAGCGGATATAGCATTCAACAACACGTGCAAATAATAAAATTCTTCCATCAAAATGGGTGTTCTGTTCGAGCAACGTACCGCACTTCACCCATTCGACGATCGCCATAATCGTCCGACCGAGAGGACTATTCGCAATGTGGTGGATGAATTTGAGTCTACTGGTTCAGTAAACGATCGACCAACATCCGTACGTCGATAAAACCCAAGCTCTACCGAAAACATCGCCGATTTCGCGTCGCTCACAAGAACTCGGTCTTTCGCAGACCACAACTTGGCGAATTCTACATATAGAACAGGTTATACGTTGGGGAAGTTATTCAAACATAATGAAGACCAATCCTCCAATTTCGAAACATTAGTAGTATATAAATTGAATTGTGGAACTTGCCCTGAGGTATATATTGGTCAAACCGGCAGAAAATTTAGAGATCGCATCCAGGAACATCATTATGAGCTATGTAAATGAGAAAACAAGTTCAACATATCCAAATCATCTTTCAGAAGAAAATCATATCTTCAACGGATATTTCTAAATTTTTCACATAGAAAATAAAAGTTCAAAGCTAAATCATTGAGAAACATTGAAAATTCATAAACTTGAAAATTCAAACATTTTACTGAATGAACAACTGGATTCCAATAGATAACCGTTCCTGAATTTGTTTTCTTAGAAACCGATGTTATTGATGTAATAATCGGTATGTATGGGTATGTATGAGGTAATAAAAGTTGAGTAGATGCTCTAGGTAATTATGAGTATGTACATACTCACTGTTGATTGTGTGGGATATATGAAAATTAGAGTAAAGCATCAGGTTAGTGTGTGAAATACGATGTTGAACTATTTATATTTCGAGAACTGGCAACACTAATGTCAATACGTAAAATGTGGCAACACCATAATAAAGTTTTACATTTCTCAATATGAACGTACTCACCACGGTTTGATGTACAAGTGCTATTTGTTTAGTTTACAATGAGTCAAGACAATAAATTTGACCAAAAAATTAAAATTTCAAGAGAAGGTTTTCGTTGGATTATTTTTCACAAATGTCGACGTGATTTATCTCAACAAATATGTGTCGATGGACTCAGTTCTTTGTATGACGATGAAGCACCATCAAAAACCACAATATATCACTGGTATAGTGAATTCAATTGTGGTCGTTGTTCTTTCGCCGACGAATTCCGTGAAGATTATCCAAAATCGGTTGTTGTGCCACAAAACATCGATGCAGTGTGTGAACCGATAATACAAGATCGTCATGTGACATATTGTGAGGTAGAGAAATCCTTGCACCTTAGTTCAACTTCAATACATCCGATTTTGCATGAACACTCAGTTATAAAAAAATTATAGTCGTTGGATACCCCATAATTTATCAATCGCTCGAAAAAGTCTCGCGTCATAATAAGCTAAATCCAACAAAAGTTGTTTGTGGAAAAAGCACAGCAAAGCAAATGGTCGCCTGTTTCTTCGGCTGAATGGGTCATGTGCCACTGTTCTGCTTGAACAACGTAGAACGGTCGAATCTAAGTGGTACACGACCGTTTGTTCCCCGGAAGTCTTCGAAAAAATTCGTAAAATTAACCGCCGAAGACGAATCATTCTCCATCATGACAATGCGAGCTCTCATACATCTCGTCATACAAGGGAATTTTTGAGAAGTCAAAACATCGAATTCATGACTAATCCTTCATACAGTACTGATCTGGCACCCGAATATTAAAGGAAAACTACGTGGTTAACGATATACGATCGCCAAATAAGCAGTTGAAGCGTTCAAAAACCATGTTTTGGAGGTTTCTCAGGAGGAATAGAAAAACTGCTTTGACAAAGGGTTTGAATGAAAAATTGTATCGATCATCAAGATGAATATTTCGGAAATCAATGAAGCCGTTTACATTGAAAAATGTTTGTTATTATTTGCTATTCCCGAAATGGAAATAGTACCCCTTAACCTTTATATTTCAGATAAGTAAGATATTCATAAATTAATATCTGTTGAATAACAAGTAATGTGTTTTTGAGTATATTTTGTTTTTTTGATATTTGAATTTATATAATTTCTCAAAAAAATTAAAAAATGCGGCTACAAAACCGCAACAAGTGTTTTTAACTTTTTATGTTAATGTAGTAATTTTCCAGAATAATTCAGACTCTTCTCCTATTCTTTATCTGAAGAAATTCTCCATTACAAATTCATATGTTCGATATGTAGAAACGTGCAAATACTCGAAAAAGTCGGTTGACATTTATTCAAAGTTCATGAAGTCAAATCGGAAAGTAGTGTTTGGGAAATTCTTTGAAAGTCTTTTCGTGAAAGAGTAATTTTTTTTACTGTTTTTTGGGTGTATAACCTACCACAGTCTGGAGAATGAACAGACCTAAATCAATGGAGAATCTGGGTAATAAAGGGCAAACTGAAAAGTATATGAGCACTTGGTATATACAGAAATGTTAGTTAACATTGATAACCATTTTTTTTATATTGTCAATGAGATTCATAATAAAAAAAATAAGAATCAAAACTTCCTATGTTTTCTTACCACTTATATTCGTAAATAACGTTACTGCAGTTTGGACCTTTGAGGGCATTTTCAAACGAATAAATGACGAATAATGACAAAACAAATAATGAAACTGCAGTAACTTCAGTTACAGATACAAGTGGTATAAACACAAAGAAAGTTTTAATTCTCATTCTTCCTACCACTTAGTAACGACTACATTCATCAATAGATTTATGATATTCAGTAATACATTTCCTTTAATTCTTTCAAAATTTCGAGTATATTTCGTTCTTTCTTCCAATTTTTTCGCTGACGAAATTGTCCCAAATGTAGCTCATGCTACAACGAATATTCACTCCTCAATATCAGGATACTGATATTCCTCCAGTAGAATGTAGCCTAGTGCAGTTTTTCAACCAAGATGAGATCTAATCTAGAAAGTTCTTCTAGGTCGCGTTGCAGCAATCCCATTTCATCTTTTTTCGAATCATCTGCTCAACTGAAAAAACTATTTCATTTTGTGGTTTCGCAATAGGAAACTAATAAAAGTTACTTCAATTTATAGTAAATCATTTTCGATAAATCTCGCCTGCAACGACGGTGTACAAAATATATACCATTTCCTACGATTCAAGAGGCGACTCTCCTTTGCCTTTTTTGGCTATTCACTCACTTTACAGCATATTGAACTCGAAGAACGCTTTTATTGAGATTGTCACATATAAAATCGAAGGAGTATTGGTGGGGTTTCAAGAATGTTGTAATATTGTTCCTTTAGCATATTTTAACTTTGTTAACCTGTTGTTTGATTCACATCTCAATAAAAAACAAAAAAACCGCTGTTTCATAGTATCTACCTACTCTGTTTTTCTTCCAAGTGTCATTCCTATATTTCTATGTCATTCAATAATCAGAAACATGATAAGCGATTATATGAATTCTAATTATTCAGTGCTATAAAATTTGATTATTCTAGTTACAGTATGTATATATGTCTTACTGAAGTAGAATTCAAGCGGGCCATATGAACCCAGAGAGAAAAAACAGCAAAGTAACCACATCTAGGCCCGTCAAAGGGAAAGCTTTTCTCACCCATGTTGAAAATGTTACAGATCTGATTAGATGAATTTCAGAGGAACACAACGTGAAACCAATATTTAGGCCAACAAAAACCATCAGAGAGAGTCCAAAGTCAGCTAAGAACTCGAGAGAGCCTTCGGCAACACCTGGGGTACACCGGATTCCTTATAGATGAGGGTCGGTCTACACTGAAACCACAAAAGTACGTCTAGGTACTCGTATATCTGATCACATGAGAAATTATCGACTCGGACAAACCGACAAATGAGCTGTAGCCAAATATGCTCTCAAAGAAGGCACGCACATTATCTCATTTGAAGATATAGTAATACATGACTCTACCCAAACTGGACGTTTTATCTTCTTGTTTGTTCTTTTATACGGTTAAAACGCCTTGCCTGTACTTGGGTTACATCAGGTACTATAATTTGTGTTGGTGTTTCTCTAGGTTCATTGTTTCTAGGAATGTGTATTGTATTGTGTAGTATATTGAATGTTAGGTCTTGTTGTGTATTGATTTGTATTTGTTCCTCGATAAGTGCATTATGACTTTTGAATTTATGGATGTTTAGGTTTTCCCAGATGTTCATACGATTTCCTTTATTGACTTGTTTTATGAGTTTGATGTTTTTTAGTGGGGAAAAGTTGTGTTTGTTTTGTATGGTATGTATTGCGAAGTTTGATTTATATGTTATTGGGTTTATGTGGCCTTTTTTGTGTTTGTCGTACCTTTGGATCAGTTTTTTCTTGATTTGGCTGATATAAAATTTGTTGCAGTTCAAGCATTGTATGCTGTACACTCCATTTAGGTTTTTGTCTTCTTTTGCTCGAACTGCAACAAATTATATATCCGCCAAATCAAAAAAAAAATAGATCCAAAGGTATGACGAGCACAAAAAACATACATAAACCCAATAACATATAAATCAAATCTTGCAACACACGCCATACAAAACAAACATAACTTTTTCCCAACAGAAAACATCAAACTCATAAAACAAGCCAATGAAAAAAACCGTATGGACATCTGGGAAAACCTAAACATCCATAAATTCAAAAGTCGTAATTCTTTTATTGAGGTACAAGTACAAATCGATAAACAACAAGACCCAACATTCAATATACTACACAATACAATACAAATTCCTAGAAACAATGAAACTAGAGAAACACCATCACAAAGGATATTACCTGATGTATGTGGGTGAATCAAATATAAAATAGATTCTTCAACCTTCAGGCACAATAGTGGAGGGAGAACGTTCCCGCTATGTTTGTTGTTGGGTAGGTTTGTCAGCACGTGGGCTCGCCTCCTCGCCCCCCTCAGTATCCACCATGACGATGTCGGAACAATAGGTACATCCGTCAATGGGGAATGTTCTTCAATTCTGGTTATTACAGCAAATGCAAGCTTGAACAAAATAAAGTTGAGTTTGATTCATGAGTTTTTCAAATTCACTTCTAAAAGTATTCAAATTGATGTTTCAAATGTTGGGTTTTAATTTTTAAAGGGATTTGTTTCTAATTCACATATTGGCAACAGCGCCTATATCAAGTTGAAATAATTTATATAGAGGAAGATAGGTTTGGTGCACAAAATGTCATATGTAACAGAATGTCTCGGAACTCGGAACATTAGTAAATAGAACAGCATGCCTCTGAAATATGTCATCTTTGTTTGTCTCATACAGGTAACAGATTCATTGTCCTTTATTAGCTATAACCGATGTTTCCAAATGGTGAAATAGAAACGAATTCCTTCAAATGTTGAATGCATTATTTCATTCCTCTTTTTTAAGTTTTTAAATAATTTTTTCAAGAAAAAGGTTGAAATGATCAATTTAAAATGCGTTGTTTTAGAGCTCTTTTATGAAAACTACTTGATTTCCGTCAGGAGGAACATTCCCCATGGCGCAACGTGTTGTAATCAAGTTTCTCGCCGCAGAAGGCGTGAAACTGGCCAAAATCTTAAAGATATTGACTGATCACTTCCGGAAAGAGACACTGTCGCAAGCCACAGTGTTTGCATGGTATAAACAGTTCATGGAGGGTCGTGATCATGTTGAAAATGAGAGCCATGACAGCAGACCTCGCACCAGCATTACAGCGAACAACATCAGCAGTGTTACACGGATTATTGAAGATGACAGACGTCGTACCACTTCTGAAATGGCAAGTGAGGTCAGGATAAGTTATGGGAGCACTTACTCCATACTCACAGAGGATCTAGGGTACCGTTAGGTGTGCGCCAGGTGGGTTCCTCACTTTCTCACAGCTGACCAGAAATTGCATTATCTTCAGGTGTGTGGACGCCTTCTTGCATGATTTCAGGAACAAGGAGACCAATTTCTCACTCACATTATCACCTGTGATAAAATATGGGTGCACCACTACACCCCAGAGTCTAAACAAGCGAGTATGGAGTGGAAAAAACAAGGAGAACCTGGACCAGTGAAAGCCAAGTCACGTTTGTCGGCTGGCAAGGTTTTGGTCACGGTTTTTTTGACCAGCGTAGATTGCTGTGTTTCGATTTTTTGCAAGAGCACAGGACAATTAATGCGGCGTACTACTGCAACGTTTTGAGTGAGGTCCGACTTGCATATCGCCCCAAAAGACGAGATGTATCGATCAGGGAAGTTATTCTTCTCCATGACAATGCTCGCCCCCATACAGCAGCCTTGACTAGGAAAAAATTGGAGCAACTGGGGTGGGAAATATTGGAACACCCTCCTTACAGTCCAGACCTGTCACCCTGTGACTTTCATGTGTTTGGTCCTCTCAAAGAAGCTTTGGGAGGCCAAAGATTCGATAGTGATGCTGAGCTTGAAGCCTACGTGCGCAATTAAAATATGTTTGAAATCTGTTTGAAATCTATTTTTCGTTAACCAGCTGTCGCACCCCTATGAACGACAACCCTCAGAAGTCGAAACTTGTGCGAGCTAAGGATTAACAAGGTCTTACCTTTTAACGTATGTTTTCTAACACGGCTGCAGACATGACCTGCATCTTTCTACGTGGAAGGTATTGAAAAGCTGCCTATCCGCTGGGAAAAATATATTTCCAAATCAGGAGATTATGTAGAAAAATAAAATATATGGTTTTTTGCGTTTAAAATAAAAATAAATTACTAAAAAAAATCTCGTTCATATTTGATTTACCTAGTAGGTAATTCAAGTACAGGCAAATTTAAAAAGACATCCGGATGGAAGGAGAGGACAAATACCTGCACTTAGGCATTCTAACCGTATAAAAGAACAAACAAGAAGATAAAACATTCAGTTTGAGTAGAGTCATGGAGATGATAGCACGACCTGCTATCGAAAGTGCTCGCATATATTAATAATAAGTTATTAAAGCTTCAAATCCTTTTTGTGAACATGTGCTAATATTAAAATACTGAAAAGAGGCTATAGAAATTCAGAAACACAGGGATGAATTCAATGAAAAGGAAGAGGTAATGAATATTAATGAAATATGGCTACCTGTACTTAATTGTACACAAACAAGTCGGCTAATCCAATTAAGAAAAACGAATCTACGCCCAACTATGATAATATGAAACTGGAGATAAATTCCAGCATTGTACTTTCTGCGTTGGGAACAACTCAAGAACTTCGACCTTGAACTCATCGCCTTTGATAATATATACCGTAATAGACGAAACGTCTGGCATAAAAACCTCGAACCACTGCCAAAATAACAGAAAATAGCTTTGACACAGTTCTGTTATTATTCCTCGAAAACAATACCATCCCAGTTGAAAATGAACTATTTTACGAAAAAAAATAAATAAATTTTAAAGCCACGAGAAATGTGATTGTTTAACCAATGTTATCAATAAAAATATTACGGGATATCTCCCATTATGAATGTGTATCACAACAAAAACACTCACAATTAATAGTAATCCCTTTATGCTATAGTTTGTACAATATTTTTCGTTTGTCCACTCAAGAGCATGAAACGTATAATTGTCCGTATGAAAAACATGGTGTGTTCAAATCCAAGCCACAAACGGATATTGTTTGGCATTGGAACTTATTGAATGAAAAACTCTCCAGTTTGGAAAAAGGAAATTCTGCCTCATCGGGTTAAAAAAGTCATGTGAAATATATGTTTCGATTTTTTTCCACATTTCAGAATTCCTTCATTGATTCAGCCGTTACTTGATGAAGATCCATACTAATTTAAAAAACTACTCCTCACGATTTGATCTTCACAAACTTTATTTTGAAAAATATATCACATGTTTTGCTAGCACAGTAGCTTTTTCAAGTGATTTATAAATCACAGAATTCCTACGAAAAACTCATATCAATTTTAGATTATGAGCTCGCCTTTTCCTCTTCTTTATCGAATTTAGTAGTAATAGTAGTAGAATACCTCGAGTGTAACCAAAGAAACTTTACCATTACTGATCTGAGTGGGATTATCAAAAAAGTCATTATAATTCCTGTCTCTAGAACGAAATGTATCACTTCTTTCGATTCTCTGAGAATATCGACAACGTGCAGGAAATATGTTTCTCACAAACGCGAATCCATTTCGCTTTAGCAATTTGTAAAGGAATCCTCATCAATATTTCAGAAGATATGAAACTTTGAAGATGAAAGCAATGCTAGAAGCAAAAACAACATATTGAGATTAATCATTACGCGGGGTTGTTTCATGAAGTTGAATTCATGAAATGGTCGCTTTGAATTAGTTCTGTAAGGTAAAAGTTATTACGGTAGATCAGAATCTGAAAATCAGAAAAATTTGTTTGTTTGTTTGTCAGGAATAATCACCCTGAACAAAAACAAATATGTTAATCAAGTCACTTGATATCGAGACTATGAAAAAACTTGTGAAACACGTCAACTTTGGTTGTCTGGGGCACACATTTCTGAGTAAATATTGGGGATATTCACTCAGGAACTATTTGGGCACAAATTTTGAGTAACCATATTACAGCACTATTATTTTTTAAAACAAAAACCTGAATGATGAGAGATATTTCAATTTGCTGGATAATTAAGTTATGCCAAGCATCAACAACGTGTCCAGATAGATTTTCCATTGCAAGATAGGATAGTTTTTCGAGATGAGGTACTACTCATTGCGTGGTTTCAAAGATGGATTTGAAAAAGAGAGTCTTCAGAATTACCAACCATATCTCTCGATCTGACACCGCAGGACTTTTTTCTATAGGAATGGTTGAAGTCTAAAGTCTACAAGACGCAACCAACTACTGCAGATAATTTACGGAGAGGAATTACCACTACTATTTTTCAGAGAAAATGGAAGCTCATTTATATAATTTTATGCAAGTTGATAGTGCTCTGAATGATCGGATAGATATTTTTGATTCTCTAATTATCAATAATGTTATTAGGGATTTCCCAAGTCCCCCTTGATACATCTCTCTACCTACCGATGCAACTTTTAGTATTCAAAGAGATGACATCATATACTTAGGTTAATTTGTAACTCGCTCTGAAGATGATACAGTATTTGTTTGAAGGTGGTTGACAATGTTTCGTGGTGTATTCCATCAGTTCGGACTGATATAATATAAATTGATTTGAAATCCCTGAAAAAAATAAAAAGATTAACAACAATGATTAACAAAACAACAATTATTAACAAAAATGAGAAATAAAAATAAAAATTAACGTCACGACGTTTCGATTGTTAGTATCCACAATCGTCTTCAGGTGATAACTGGACAGCACGAGCCGAGATCTGACTATTTATCGGTCATTCGGGTGCTTTCATCTTTCACCTATCCCCTAACGTTATTAGGAATTTACCAAGTCCCGCTTGATACATCTCTCTACCTACAGATGCAAGATGACACCATATACTTAGGTTAATTTGTAAATCGCTTTGAAGATGACACAGTATTTGTTTAAAAGTGGTTGACAATGTTTCGTGGTGTTTTTCATCAGTTCGGACTTCCATTGTCTAATATAATATAAATTGATTTGAAATCCCTGAAATTAATAAAGAGATTAACAACAATGATTAACAAAACAACAATTATTAACAAAAATGAAAATTCAAAATTAAAATTGAAATTAAAAGATTCCAAACCAAGTTACGTCACGACGTTTCGATTGTTAGTATCCACAATCGTCTTCGGGAGATAACTGGACTCATTCCTCCGAGATCTGACTATTTATAGGTCATTCGGGTGCTTTCACCTTTCACCTATCCCCTCTTTCCGCTTCAATGGTTTTAGCGGGAGATGACCGTTTGGCGGGAGTTGGTCGTTTTTCGCTTGATAGGAGGTTTCCATATGTTACGTATCTCTACGCTAGCTTGACTTAATGCGTTGTTGGACAACATATATGTGTCTTCCTTGAATTTTCTCCTAAACCAGTGTTCCTCTTTGTGGATGATTTCAGCTTGAGCCCATTTGATATTATGTTGTCCAAACATTACGAGTCCAAACATGCTCTGCTATTCCGGATTTGCTGTGAGTGTTTCTTGTGCTCAACAATGCGAACTTTCAATGGCCTCTTAGTTTCACCGATGTATGATTCTCCGCACTCGCAGGGTATCCGGTAAATGCAATTCTTGGAATCGCAGTCCGCGTTTGATGGCCTGGTTTTTGTGAGGCTGCTACGGATAGTGTTCCCAGATCTGTAGCAGGTCCTGATGTTATACTTGAACCCAATCCTTCTTATCCTTTCCGATAATCCTCTGATGTAGGGAAATGGTATGATGTGGTTGTAGCGGCACAAGGAAGAGAAGCCGCTGTTAGCATTGAATGTTACTGTTGTGTAAATTGTGAAATATTATTTTCACCCTACCCATACTAGTGCTCATTTTTAACATTCGATGAAGGATGATAGTTCAGTAGTTCAGCCTAGCACTACTGATGACACTTTGACGGATAGAAACAGCGCTGTGTGGTTTTGATTCAGAGGTCCATTTTAGTTGCCATGTGGTGAAAGCTGCCAATAGGCGGTCGACGTCGTAGCTTGGTTTTGAAACTAATCGCCTCATTTATTTATGATTTTCAAATATTCGAAGGGTTATTGTCATTGCCTTCACTACTGACTTTTTCTGTTCAGTTCCATTTCAAAATAGAATACAACCTCAAAAGTTTTTTTTCTGACATTACATATAGTTGAAATGTGGATGCATAATTGAAATAAGATATTACTAGACTATCATACCTCTTAGTCATGTGGAGGAAGTGGATGTTCCTCTGAAAGTATAATCAACGTATCTCATGATTTTTCAACAACTTCAAATTCCAATGACTTATTCAGAGTGGCTCGTAGTAACTGGAAGGCACTGTATGAGGAAGGAAAAGTAAACATCATTTATATTTTCCTCTCTATGGAACGTTCACTGCAAATCAATTTTTTTCAAGGACAAAACACAAGCACTACAGGAAAATCCTTGAGGGCTCTGAGAGCGGGCCTGTGCGAAAGTAGCGATTCACATTGGATTCGAATCGCTGGAGATTGAATCCATTTGGGAAAACGTTCTCAGTAAGTTTATTTCACAAAAACGCAATTCTCCAAGTGAAAGAGTTCTTAAACAGTGAAGTTCTAGGTGTACAGAGTTTAATCTCAAAAGATGAGCAGCCACAATCCGTCGCTAATTGAAACTGTTTCGACCTACCATAGGTTTCATCAAGGGTGCTAGTCGGGACCATATTGATCGAAACGATCTGGAAATAAACGAGTCGTTTGGATCAGTTCTAAGAATTTGAGCACAGGTCAAATCCTTTTTTGATACCACTTTTTCAGCCACTGAGTGTGTTTGTGTTTCATGGATGAGGAATTGCCTTCTGTATGAAATACTTCATGTATGAAAATATGTGAATCTGTTCCTATCAAATACCTGTTTGCAGTTGGTTGACAATGTTTCGTGGTGCACTTAATAAGTATGGTCTTCCATTGTTTATTATGATATAAATTGATTTGAAATCGCTGGATAAATCTAAAAAAAATATAAAAATATTAACTGAGAAATAATAATTATATCAGGCAAAAAACCTTATATCAAAAGATCCCATTGAAATATTTTCGACAATGCAGTGTTGCCACGTCCATAAGAAAGTAGTAGCAACTTTGATTTTTCAAATAGAACGCCCTGTATATAAAATTATTTTTCGAATCTACAATAATCACCTTACAATATTTTATGTTATTTCCCTATGCCTATATGTTACTGTTTTCGCAATATGAATTAATTTAAATTTTTTTCTTAAAAAATCATGATGTCTAAAAATGGTAATATCTTTGCTTTAAGGAAAGTCAGGTGATACTTGATGGCTTTCTATACTCCAGCGAAATCTCCATTACTTCAGTACAAGGTGGTAAAAAAATACAGTTTTTTCGTTTGCTTGAAGAAGTGACTAAAATGTGATAAAGTCCGAATGTGCTTTTTAATGAATTTTCAAAGTAAACCTGGTATCTGGTTCACCAGAAACGTCTAATGTGCCATCCACCGTGAATCAGCCGGTATATTAATGTATCGTTCGTGCAACATAATTTTTCAAAAAAAAATTAAGACTTCGTCTTTGCCTGGAGAAGATAAATCAACATGATATTTTCCCTCATTCCCAAAGGGTTCAATGTATTATTTCATGAATATATTTCGGTAGACTCCCTATTTCAGGCATCAACGAGTAACTGATTCCTTCCACTACATAAATTTTATGAAGAATAGATCCACCGTTCTCGCATCCTTTGCATTAGGTATTACTTTTGAAGTTATTTGCAAAACTGATAGCGGAGCGGAGGAATCATTACTGATATGACAGTAAGGCCAGAGAGGTTTTTCCCATTTGATTTTTTTTGTGTTTCATTAGAAATATCACACGTATCAAAATGTTGATATGTAGCTGAAAATACACAATTATTGAACTGTAGGTATTCATAAAATTACATGAAGTAAAACTCAGAGGACATCTACCCAGTCGCCAAATGATATCAAATGGCGTACTTTAGGTCACATGTCTGCCGTTTTGAGAAAAATAATGCTAGGAGAGTTATATTTCACATACCTAGAAGAGTGAGGTTATGAAATTGTCACAGCATTTCATCATTTACATTTTCTGGAAAACGAGTAAACATTATAATGACTCGGATAGCTTCTTCTCAGCACTAGACACTTCCGGTTATCAACAACTTTCATTCAAATAATGTAGACAATGATCTGAACAGGTGAAAACAGGTCCACATGTATTATCAAGAAAGATATGAAAAACATAGTAAATCTAACGTAAATCAAGTTGAAAATGTGTTCTTCCTTCATAAAATTCACTTGTCCTCTTCAGTTTCATTCATTGTGGGCCAATGTACCGAGATCTTTTTTCCACTAATTTGAAACCGAGTCCTCTTTTCACCCCAAAATATGCATATGACCTAAAAAATAAACGATAATCAACTCAAAATCTCGAAAAAATTGCTCAGGTCTCTTTTGACAATCACCCATTGAGTTGAAGACGATAAAGTAGTGAAGTCATAGAAAATAAAAGTGAATGAACAATCTCCCACACAATATGGCAAGCCGAATTTGTACCCAATTTCCCCTATAACTGAACGTTTGGGAAAGACTTTTGAGAAATATTATTATAAGATCATTCTTTTTGGAAATGAAACTACATGGTGGAGATTATTTCAACTTGCTAAATATTCAAGTTATGCCAAGCATCAACAAGGCCATCCAATTAGATTTGAAATTGCGAAATNCTTGATATTTCCCTATACCTATCTGTTACCGTTTTCGAAATAAAAATTAATTTCAATTTTTTTCTTCGAAAATCATGACTTCTAAAAATGCCGATATCTTTTAGTTAAGAAGTACTATGATATCGAAATTTGGTTTGGAGTTAGGTGATACTTGGACACTTCCCACACGTCAGCCTAATCTCCGTTACTTCAATACAGGGTGGTAAAAAAATACAGTTTTTTCGTTTGCTTGAAGAAGTGACTAAAATGCGATAAAGTCCGAATATGCTTTTCAATGAATTTTCAAAGTGAACCTGGTATCTGGTTCACCAGAAACGTCTAATGTGCCATCCACCGTGAATCAGCCGGTATATTAATGTATCGTTCGTGCAACATAATTTTTCAAAAAAAATTAAGACTTCGTCTTTGCCTGGAGAAGATAAATCAACCTGATATTTTCCCTCATTCCCAAAGGCTTCAATGTATTATTTCATGAATATATTTCGGTAGACTCCCTATTTCAGGCATCAACGAGTAACTGATTCCTTCCACTACATAAATTTTATGAAGAATAGATCCACCGTTCTCGCATCCTTTGCATTAGGTATTACTTTTGAAGTTATTTGCAAAACTGATAGCGGAGCGGAGGAATCATTACTGATATGACAGTAAGGCCAGAGAGGTTTTTCCCATTTGATTTTTTTTGTGTTTCATTAGAAATATCACACGTATCAAAATGTTGATATGTAGCTGAAAATACACAATTATTGAACTGTAGGTATTCATAAAATTACATGAAGTAAAACTCAGAGGACATCTACCCAGTCGCCAAATGATATCAAATGGCGTACTTTAGGTCACATGTCTGCCGTTTTGAGAAAAATAATGCTAGGAGAGTTATATTTCACATACCTAGAAGAGTGAGGTTATGAAATTGTCACAGCATTTCATCATTTACATTTTCTGGAAAACGAGTAAACATTATAATGACTCGGATAGCTTCTTCTCAGCACTAGACACTTCCGGTTATCAACAACTTTCATTCAAATAATGTAGACAATGATCTGAACAGGTGAAAACAGGTCCACATGTATTATCAAGAAAGATATGAAAAACATAGTAAATCTAACGTAAATCAAGTTGAAAATGTGTTCTTCCTTCATAAAATTCACTTGTCCTCTTCAGTTTCATTCATTGTGGGCCAATGTACCGAGATCTTTTTTCCACTAATTTGAAACCGAGTCCTCTTTTCACCCCAAAATATGCATATGACCTAAAAAATAAACGATAATCAACTCAAAATCTCGAAAAAATTGCTCAGGTCTCTTTTGACAATCACCCATTGAGTTGAAGACGATAAAGTAGTGAAGTCATAGAAAATAAAAGTGAATGAACAATCTCCCACACAATATGGCAAGCCGAATTTGTACCCAATTTCCCCTATAACTGAACGTTTGGGAAAGACTTTTGAGAAATATTATTATAAGATCATTCTTTTTGGAAATGAAACTACATGGTGGAGATTATTTCAACTTGCTAAATATTCAAGTTATGCCAAGCATCAACAAGGCCATCCAATTAGATTTGAAATTGCGAAATGGGGTGGTTTTTCAACAATCAGTTTCATTGCGTAGAACTGCTGTAACAGTTACTAGGTCAGGTCCAAACTGAATATGTCTATTCAACCCTCCACCGCAATCCGCAAGGATTTATTGGGGCCCATACCTATTCACACTCAACAAAATAAACCCAGCTTATTAACGAAGCCGATTAGTATGTTTAGTGAGTGGTCAGATGGTAAGAGTACGGCTCTGCCGAACTCTAAAAACCTGATTCTGTCCCCAGCAGGGCGAGCACAAAGTATGTGCTCTGCTGTTTCATCAGTTTCCAAACAGAGGCAACACACACTGTCTTCCGACAGTCCGAGTCTCTGCATATGATGATTCAAATGACAGTGACCTGTGAGAAGGCTAAACAGTGAAGTTCTAGGTG
>NW_019291926.1:8000-37542 GCF_000500325.1 Leptinotarsa decemlineata | reverse complement strand
TAAATAGTAATCATCTTCTACTTCAATTATTACGGAAGATACGGGGGTGTTTCCATGAGAAGTGAAACAAATTCGGATTTTTCAGGACTGAAATTTTTTCAGGAAAGAAGTGTATCCATAATGTAACTCTTAAATAACACCTACAATGAAAGATGAAATAATTCACATTTCAATTGAAAGGATATAGGTAATATCTTAGCTAAGAGACTCACATTATTGTTTTCAATGCGAATTAAATAATGCACATGAAGTTTATTTTTCCTTGTTCCTATTCTACGTGTACCGTCATCCTTCATTTTATTTCTTTCTTTCCATCTCATAAGAATGGAAAGATTTTGTACATGAAAAATCTATTATTAGGTTTTCTCTCTGTATCCATGCGCCAGAAAAAGATTATCATCTTTTAAATGTCAACGCTCCACTTTCGTGGCATTGAAATGTATGAGCTTGGGAAATTGTTTACAAACATTTTATTGAGCTTGTAAGGAGATCACACTAGCTATAAGACGTAGTAACGTACAAATAGGAACGAATCAGCGTCACTGAGGAACTGATGAGAAACTACCAAAAGTAGTTTTACTCTCGTATATTTCAAAGTAAAATTACAGGAAATTGTACCAAGAATGAATACACCATCTTTGAATGGACTTGAAAAAGACTCAATCGATATAATCTACCCACCTACAATTGTGAGTTTCTCCACTTTTTTACTGAAGCAGTCATTCAAATTTCTGTTATGAGGAAAATGATTCGACAAACCCATAAAATATTTATTGTTATTGTTTCAATCATGTATCATGAATCATGTATGTTATGTATTCCAATAAATGTATATAAACATATATGAGCCACACATATGAAGACGATCAGAGGTATATGTTTGAAAATCATGAAATAATAATATTTTGATCGAAAGTTCTGCTGTACTTGATTTATAGTATTTATATTTAAAACAAGAATGGTTGTATTTTTTATTCTGAAAAATATAATTTATTTCGGAGATCCNTATATATCATCTGAAAATTTTCCTAATGTAATAAATGTCTAATGCCTTCGAATGAATAAATATTAAAGTTGATGTTATGAAGAATCTGATTTATAGGGAATAGAAAATGTACATTTCCAAAGCAGTTAAACATATTCGGAAACTACAGCAAAACTTTCCCAAGTTTGTTATAATAACTCAGGATAGCGAGCAACTGCTTCATTTGGGAGTTGTACGAATTAGAATAGACAGAAATTTCTTGATTCGTCAGTAAAACTTGCTGAAAATGTTATCATAATGAATATAAAGTGGTATTTCATTGAGTTAAATCATAACAGAGGTGTTGAACATTTCAAAGGACTCAATAACATCGAAAGCAAACAGGTATTCGTTGGTGCTGAAAAAATATTTCTCTTTACATAGTAGTATTATTTGTGAAGATTTCTCCTGGGATACCAACTCTAATGCACATCTCTTCTGCTTATCAACAAAAATTTACATTACGTGATGAGATTCATCGAATATCACTTTTTGCATGGAAATCATTTCCTGCGAGATTCGAATTGACTGAAAGAAGCAACATCAAACGAAAGGAGTAGGGTTAAGGATTTCGAGAAAGTGTATAGGAATGTAGCAATGCAATTCGATTCGATACAATAGAGCTTTATAGGTGTTCTCTAAGCTCATGGCGAATATTGGATTTTTATCTTGAATCTCTAGATGGGGCGTTCTGAATTTGAACTGGAAAAGACATCAGTGCAAATTGGAAAAGAAAATGTGACGTAAACATGAAGGGAATGCATAATACAGATGTGCCAAATGCATATTTTCTCGTTATGTGAAGAAAGATATCATTGCTTACTGAAAACAGGTGTTGGATAAATCAAATTAGCTCCGAGATTTTCTTAATATTTTTGATTGGATAATTTTTTAACAAAAGTTTTAATTCAAAAGTGGTTGCAAATGATTGTTGTTGACTGTTAAAAGTTTGGATTCCTCTTGTGTGAATGTATTAACAGTTGTTCCTTCACGAAGTTCTGTTGAAACTAAAGCCAACCACACACTGTCAATTTTTCAATCTCGACGATGGATACTCTAGTCGGTTGATTCATAATTCAAAAAATATCTAGTAAAATTTTGATTGTTCTCGCGTGAGTGAGAAAAGTTTAGAAACACTTTTTTGACATTTCAATCTATACATCCTTCTATTTTCATATTATTCAACGCCAGAAGTAATTCAACTACCACAAATATTTCATTGTCAAGCGACTTGTTGACGCACAACAAAATAGCAACTGAAAATTCAAGAGCAACTTTCTGATTCCAGTATGCGAAGATACGTATGAACCTGAGGGTTCTATTTTGTTAGTAACAATTTAATCCCCAGGGAAATCGTGTTGCAATGTTTAGTTGCCGCTACTAATCAATTACCTGTGTTCGAGTTCTCATAAGCCATATGTTTGATTTTTGGTATTATAAATCTGCCTAAATAAATTTGCCACTGTGAGACAAGCTTGAAAGGCTACTGGACATGTTGATTCGAACAAGAACTACTTTGAAGAAAATTCAATTCAATCAAGGAGTACATTCATTCTAAAAATCACATGTATTTTGAATAACACCACGTTTATTATCGCATGTAGTAGTGTGAAATATGTGAGTGTCACGTTATCTGGCAATCTGTCAAGATTTGATACAAGAAGATGGTGGACTATATAGCTACCAGGAGATGGTGGATCATACCATTTTTTTGACTATGTAACCTTATTCCTTTAGGTTTTCAAAGTCGAAAACTTTTTTACTAGATTACAATTATATCATACTTGTTGTTCAACTATTTTCCCTAAATAAAAAANATTATGTAGTAGAAAATGTGTTCTCCAAGTTCCGAAACTAGCACAAAATCAGAAAATTGCACACAAATTCGGTAAATCTACAAGCAAAATTTTTATGAGTTGAGTATTTCAAGGGAGAGATTAGATTAGAGATTGGGGGTTTTTGGAAAAAAAAATTGACTTTCGACTTCTTCATCTTCATTAAAAAAAATGTAGGACAAAAGACAGTATTTGACTTCAACATAAAGTTTACAAAGATAGGCATATGCATGCCTAGAAGTAAAAGTAGAAAGCAAAAAAACTTTTTTCCCACTACCCATATATGTTGACGGAGTGAAATACTATGTATGAGTATATATTATGAATTAACAAACTTATCATATTCACGAAACATGAGATGAGAAGTTGGAAAAACTGATTAAAGGAGTTGTTTCATTTCAGAAAATTCCTAAACTCTCCTGCTTCGTAACCGCACAGACTATAACACCAGTGGAAGAAAATTTCAACGCAGAAAATTTCAGGATAGAGACCAAATAGTTTTTCCCTTGTCAAATCCTCCCTCAAAATCCTCAAATAAATATCACATGATTGCACCTTCAAACTATACTGGTAAGTACTATATTTCAAATCGTCTGTCGGTAGCCGGTCGGTTCGACGTGGGTGTTGGTCGGTGGAGGCTGAACGATCGATTTCCACTCGCTAACGTCCAACCACAGAACATCATATAAAGGTAATTGTTTTTCAAAAACTTCAGTTACGTGATGATAATTGTTAATTTATCATTTTCAGTTTCTGACTTTTATGGTCCTGAAATAACAAATGAGTTTCAGTTGTATGCCGTCAGTTGTAAGTTGTGCACGTGGAAATCATGTAAAAAGTAATTTGCCAAAAGCGTTTAGAACATTTTTATAAATTCTCATATTGATTACGAGTGGAATATTTCCTAACCCGTACAAAAAATAGAGCAGAAAATGAAAAAAAAAATCATTTCCGTGCGATTTTTGTGAAGATAGATTTTTATGTCAAAAAAGGTACCAATAGAATACCAATAAAATACCAATAGAAAGTAAAACGGCGTGCCACACCGTTTTACTTTTTATTAATATTCCTTTGAAATGAGCTGGATTATTTTGTTTGTTGAATTTCAGTGATACATGAATTAAATTAATTGTTGATAATTTTTATTCGGCGCTGACGTCGGGCGTATTTTTGTGAAACTACATAACTGCATATATGTATGGCCTTGGTCATAGTACGGTAATAATCCGTTCGACTGCAGCGACGAATAAAAATGATCAACAATCAATTTAATGCATGTATCACCTAAATGCAACAGTCAAAACAATTCATTTTTACAAAATACCAATAGAAAGTAAAACGGCGTGCCACGTCGTTTCACTTTTATTAATATTGAAGTTCTTGATAAATCCGCTCGATATCAGCACCGAATTAAAATTATCAACAATCGTTTTAAATATCTTTCAAATGCTACAAACTTTTTAAATCATCAAAAAATTTAATTCTTTGTCAGAAATTAGCTTTTTAAAAAGATTGATGAAATAAAATGATACTTGCTTGAGAATGTTTCATTGAAATTTTATTCCCAAACTTAATTTTAGAAAGTGAATTTAAAGTTTCATTATGATTCAATAGTCGTATAAATTACTAACATTTTATTCAGAGGTCAAAATTATATGCGAAATTGAAACGTTTGTTGAATTTACTCGAATAATACATTCCATTGACTTTTGAATAAAAATGTTTCCAATACTCTGAAACAATATTTTTCTTCGGGATCAATAAAAGCTTCAAGTTATTTCTTTTTTATTCAAACAACGATTTCATTCATGTAACATTTGAAATCAAGTGTCATTTGAAATAGAACAAATTTTGCGAACAATCGTTTTCAATGTGTCGAACAAATGCATGAATCAATTAAATTCAAATAAATGAATTGTTAGTTGAATGAATTGAGGAATGAATATTTGTGACAATAAAAAGTAAAACGGCGTACCCTATATTACAGTGGGTAAAAAATTACAATTGTTATAAATAAAGTAATCGACGGTTTTCCTTAATAACATTGAAACTATAATTATTTAAGGAATGAAAATAAAAATTGGAGAAGAGAATATTTTCCATGGAAAAGTCTCGACTTCCGGAAATATATCCCTCTATTATTCATAAATTTATTTCAACGCTGAAAATAGGGGTTCGCGCACCTGTTTTACAGACGCATAGCCGCTGAAAATAGCGTTTCACAGAAAATAATTTTTTCAAAGTGAACTGAATCATTATTGCATCTCTTCTCTGATAAATAGTTGAATAATAGTTTGAATGATGAACTTAAACAAATTTCGCTTCGTGGAGCTCTTCTTATATGTATACTCAAGAAGATCATGCATGTTTTCGTTTATTACATTTTTCTAAGTGAAGAACTTTATGGATATCACAGAAATGAGGGTAAATTTTTTTAATGTTTTGATTTTATGGTTTTATCATCAACAAATGACAGTGATTGATAACATCATTTGTTAGCAAATTATTCATAAACAAATAGAGAAATTTAATAGTCAAGAAAAAAAATTGTTGCTATTCTGTTCTGATGAAAAAATATTGTTTCAGCACAAAATATTTTTTCAAATTATTGCTTGGTTAAAATATTATTTTCGGTGAAACGTTATTTTTCCAGCGGCTATGGTATAACAGGCGCGCGGAGCCCTTTTTTCAGCGTCAAATTAAAATTATAAATAATGGAGGTACATTATCGTGAGTCGTGACTTTTGTCTTCAAAAATCTTTTTGTAGCATTCCTTGAATATTCATAGTCTTAATGTTATTAAAAAACGGAATACCTCATTTTTCCTCGATTATTCTGTTTATAACAATCGTAATTTTCTACCCACCGTAAAATATTACGGATGCATTCTTCTAGGACTCGTTTAGAATCAAATGAGCTCTTGTTCATATTTCCAGGAGATTCTTAACTATTTTTTACTTTTTCCAACTTGTTGCTGACTAACATGACGAATACCGAATAGAACACATTTTTAGGCAGCGACTTCCATCACTCTAAATGTGAATCAACAGAAGGTATGATATGGAATGATGAAAGAAACGAAAACCATTATCGTTGTTGAAACTGTAATTAACCACAATTAGCTTGCAGAATATCTGAATTCAATTTTAATGAAAATAATTTCAAAGGTTTCCTTCATTCGAAGAATTTCCAACTTCCATTTGATTCCATTATCTGTTTTATGAAATTTCAACTCAAAAACATTCAACTTGGAGTTCAAGAATCTTAAAGTGGAACCATATTTCAACATCTTTTATCCCTTCCTTCAGTATCCTTTTATTGTATCATCAAAGAACTGTTCAAGTTCTCTGGAAATCAGAACAGATTTGTATAAGTTGGAAACTTCCTACTTCCTAAACTATTGGACAATATCATGTGATACCTTCCATTTCCTGTAGTCACTTTGATCCCGAGCGTACGATTGAAATTGACGACAAGTGTTGAATACAATCCGAGCCCCGGACTTATTCCCACCGGAAGTAATTTCCGGTACAAGAATCCCCAGATGGTGGTATATTTATCTCCTTCTTTTAAGTATAACAAAGAGTTTTCCGACCTGAGAACCGTCTTTGCTTTTTCTGAAGGATTGGGATGCGGATGGTCGTTATTTCAAAGGTCATCCGACTTGAAAAGAGGGAGGGTTTGAATATATTGGTTCGATTTATTTTCTGAAAGAAATAACTTGCCCTATATAAACTGAACTGGAGAAAATTGCTGTACTTTCTCGTTCACCGGCTATTCAGGGAATAGACGATTTTACAACATTTTGAATGTGAACATAAGTCATATTATTGGATCGGATATAACAAGTTTTCAACTAGCATACGAGTTATAGTAAAAAAATATAACCTACAAAAAACATATATGATTATAACTCCATCAATGGAATATATAGAGCGATTTTTGAAAGGAGCTATTCAGATATAATTCAGAAAGTACAATGGAATGAAATCTGGTAAATAAAAAACAAGAAGTAATTAATGATAATTCATTGATTGAAGAGGTTTTATACCAGAAGTTGGTTTCAAGTCTCTCATTCCAAACCGGAAATCATGTATGTATGTTCAATTCCGAAAAATTGTTCGAAAAAATTATGCATGGGATTATTTATTTTAGGTCATACACAAAATAAGAAGATATAACAACAACATGGTTTTTTTCTTGTAGATCCATTAATACTTATTTAATTGGGTTTACAGATTATGTCACAAATAGAATGGATGAACAGATGCAAGTGGATGTGATTTATATGGATTTCAGCAAAGCTTTCAATAAATTGAGTTATAACTCGATCGTTGAAAGATTTGCGAAGATCGGCATAGATCAGCATCTTCTGGTGTGGATATTGTCATATATTACAGGAAGACATCAAGTTGTGGATGGTAACGGTTACCAATCAGAACCTTTTGTGGTAACATCAGGTGTACCACAGGGGAGTAACTTGTGACCATTTTCCTTTATAATTTATAATAATGAGTTTTTTTCCCAACACCAAACCGTTATTTTAACACCTCGCGACGTGTTCCGATAACCAAGAGATCAACTTCAAAACGATGATTAGTTTGATCTTGCATCAAAAGTATTCCCTGTTATCTGTTTTGGATAGAAAGAAAATATTATTGTTGTACAGAATATTTAATAATCGAAAATCGTGCGAAAGCATGATCTCTTTGCTACTTCATTCAGAAAATCCAATGTAGGTAATAATCCTATACAGAATTGTCAGATCCTTCAATAGTTATTGAAATGATATTGAAAAACTGAGGTTACCATTACTTAGATTTGAAAACTATGTCAAATGGATATAGTTATCGGTTCTTCCTGTATTGTTCATTTCATATTTCTCATATTCGTTACTAGTATAATATACTTACTGTTTATATGTATATTGTTCACTCACTATCTTTCATTTGTGAAAGAACGATATATTTTGGATTTATTATGTTTGTATCCCTAGTTGTGCGATGAATAAATAAGCAAATACTGCTTTTGGGTGTTATTCCTTCTTTTAAGTCATTCAAATCTGCAGGTATAGTTTTGTACACATTGCTTTTCACTCATCCCCATAAAAAAAATCTAATGATGAAAGATCAGCTGATCGCGCTGGCCATTCAATCGATCCTCGCCTCCCTATCCACCGATTAGGAAATGTTGTATCGAGGTATTGCCGGACATCAACTTGGTAATGTAGTATTGCTCTATTCTGCTGAAACCATATCGTATTCACTGGAAGATGAGGGTTTCCCGGAAAAGGATATAAATTTGAATTTGAATGTAGTGGATGCCTGTCTACTCGATGCATGTGGGTTTTCCTCAAACTCAAGCATCACATCTAATTTGAGTTCTTCACTCATTGCATTGGCAGCTGCTTCTTTTATCTGCCCCACACGACCAAGCTCGCGAAACTGCTTCTCTATTCTGCTTATTGTTTCTTGAAATACGGGCAGTAAATTAGGAAACTTCTCATGAAATAGGCAAGCTACTTTCTGTTGTGTTCGGGTTTCGTCTCCGTAACCAATCATTTGTAAAACTGTTATTTTATGCATATCCGTTAATGTAACCATTTGTCAGACTTGAAGTTAACGAACTTTAAACTTAAATTAAAATACTGACAACTAATTTTGTAACATACAAAACAAGTTAACAAGGCGTTTTAAAGTAACGTTGCCACGGAAATTTTTTAAAGGATATCATCAAAAGAGAAACATTGCTATGGTTTTTTCTTGCTTTTTCAATAGCAATACCTCAACATGAAATAAGTTTTGAGTATATTGCAATATGTTTCGAGTGTATTTTATTGAATTTCAGTGACCATATGATTTTAAATTATTTTATCTTAGTTGTTGCAATAAACTTGAAACCGATAACATTTTTGAACAGAGAATGAATATACCTTTCAAACAATATATCATAAGCGTATACTTCCCAGTTTGAAAATTGGGGTTGTACATGACATTCAACGGGGGTTGAAGGTAGGAGTAGCATTTTTCCGTTGAAGTATGTCGAATTATACTTTGAATTTGACATGTTTCGGGATTTCCTTAAAATATGTACCGTAACCGAAATGATGAATTTCTTCCATTTGGCTTTTACACCGAACCAGCTGAAAACTATTTCAAGAAAATTCGTATTTATGCTAACTACAACAATTTTCTCTATGAAGATTTCAGCATCAATGAATGCCATTTTTTTTATTCCATGTGATGAGATGAAACTCCATATTGCAGGAATTCCATAGGGAAGGAATTTACTGGTTTCAGAATTGCTACATCAGGAAATATTAAGACATGGGCGCCAAAAATTATTTTATTTTGAATGATTCGTTCAAACAAACTTGAGTTCGCTATACTTTCAATGAATATTCGATCATTTAGAGAAAAATCAATCAATAAATTGATGAATTTTGATGGAACCGGAGCTCAAAAACGGCCGATGTACAAACTTAGCTTTGCAAAAGAACACCGTGGGCTCTAATTCGACTTTAACAAGAAATAATTGACTTTTCTGTCGTTTCATGTTTATTTTCAGTGGGGTTAGTATTCCAAAGACGAATAAGTCTAACAAGGAAATTGTGGTTATTTCCAGTACCCCTCATGAGGACGTAGCAGGACGAAAATTTTTGAATATTGTTTGAAAAATGCACCGAAATGAAAAGTACCAGCAGAATACAAAACTTCCATTGATTTTTTCTGTAATATGCAATTCCTTTCAGGAATAGAAATATTTGAGTTTTGTGATATCGTAACTCAAAAATTTTGAAAAAACTTCGATTGTACGAAATTGTATTGATATTGCCAATTGCTTCAATTGAAATTAGAGAGTTGAAAATACTTCAAGTTTGACGAGACCAAATTCCAATGGCAAAATATAAACCGATCTGGAATATAGATGCAAATAAAAAATATACAGCAAGATATAAAATTGGCTTCACCCGTAAACTCGTAAACCAAAAGAAATAGAATCAATTTTTTGGTTATCATTCAGCCGCATTGAATAACCCTGTATATAGCTTAAGGATTGGGAAACTCGATGGTTTACAATATCGAGCCCTCGCAAATACGTTTGGAACGGTCCTCTCAGTCAAAGATACTATTTTCATAACATTTCTCTTGTGTTTTTAGTACATCACTTTTCTTTTTTCAGTTCGGTTCTATAAATATTTGCAGAAAAATCGATTTTATTCGTGTGGTGATTTCATATGCCAACATCTTTCATCAATAAAATATGTTTATACAATTTCCTTTTCCTGTATCCTATATACATTTTTGTCTTGGAAATAACTGAGGGATCGTCCTAAGGAATTTCAGATACTTTTTATTAACATGAACTCAAAACTTCTTGACGAATATTTCATCACTTTGGTAGCCAACGAAAAGAATTGAACATTGGCAGACCCAAAATTTAGCACAAAAATTACACAAATTCCACAATAACTGTAATGGTTCTGATATGTTTTATGACAATTGAGAAAACGTCTCATTTGTATACTTACAAAGTAACAAAAAATTATGAAGCATTCTTCACGTATCCTCGTGGTTGTCGAAGATGATGGGCCTACACAATCCTTCACTTGGGGAGGGTCCAGGTTGTTGACATGAAAGCCCAGGCTCACATGTGCCGCTGAAACCTAGGTCACCCCCACAGGGTTCCCCCTCAGTCTTGGCACACTCTTGGCAACATCTGAAAAAAAAATCAATTACATTTCAATTGATGAACTTATTAACGGAGATGCAAGAATCAAAGAGTTATGAACTTTTAATACTGAAACATGAACCCATTCACAGTTTGAGGCCGAAACTAGCAAAAATTGGGACTAGACATAAAAGTTTGAAGTGTCCTAAACTTCTGAAAGTTGTGCAACATGAAAAAACCCAATTGAAAATATCAGTGGTTAATATGCCACTACATTTCATGTACTTGGTGATGTTTTCAAGAATAATAAGAGAGTAATTATCAAATTTACTACCAAAGCACAGGTTTGAATTTAAAATATCATAGTTGAGAATACCCCAAAAGATTATCAAAGTCTCTATAGATGAAGAAGATAAAGCAAACATAGGAATTCGAAATTTTCGAGTTTTTTCCATATATCGCTCGAACCAAAAACGTTGTGACGAACAAAACTGTCACATAACGAATCTAACTACATACATAATGATACAATGATCGAAATTGTCGAAAACTCATTGAAATTTCAAGTCATTTCGAAAATATTATCAAGTTTCCGGTAAACTTTCTAATTAGTCAGTGGGCTATGCTTGAAGACTGGCAGTAAACAAATCTGAAGAAATGAACTTTTAAAGTAAGTTGAATGGACTGACGCCTATCAGAAAACAACTAATTCCCTGGCTAATACCACGAAGGGCGTTGGATTATATCCGACATATAAGAAAGTTTTTCTTCCTTATTCAGAGGAATCGGGAAAATTTCGGATATGCAGTTGGTTAGTATCAGATAGGTGCTGATGGGGTGATAAGACAGTGTCGTATTTCGAATCTCTTTCATGTTATTTCATTGTGTATCGTTTCTATGAATTATATCTGATTTAAATCCATAACGAATGTGTGGAGTACAAACTGGATAAAAAAAAGTGAGTTTCCTCTAATTCGATGTTCATATGAAAGTATGTATTTCGAAAGAATTTCTTCTTTCGTCTAATTCAACATGCATGTGGAACTAGTTGTTTCGGGAGGGCTTCTTCATTCCAGTTCGTGTCTGAAAGTATCGTTTTTGAAGAGTTTGTCTCAAACGAAATGCTTTGTTTTCTTTCTCTGAAAGTTCTCCATTATTTTTTGCATGATGATGTAGAGGTGAAAGCCAAATAGCTTTTTTTCCAAAAACTTACGCCTCATAAAAATATACCTCTATCAATGTACTTTCAATTTAAGCAAATCAAGATGATTGATCGGAACATCCCTCATACCGTTTTCTTACTCGTTTCTGATCGAGAGCAAGAAAGCGGTACATATGCCCCGGAGTGATTTATGAAACTCTGGATATCTTCCGTGAACGGCGCGAGCATGATCACGTTCAGTTCATGTGAAAAGTAGCTAGGACAGTTCATGGGTCACTCGTGACCTGGTTTTTGCATGAACGTTTTCCAGGGGTTGGTGACTAACCTAAATACCGAATAAACGGTACGTCATCAGGTTACGAAGAGCAACACGACAATTCTCGCGTGAGCCTGAGTAGAAAGTGAGACGACTCAAAGGGAAGACGTAATGAAGTTCTTTTGGACAGAGAGCCACCCGTCACCATCAGCGGGAACGTCCCCTATTCCCCACCGCATTCCATTGTAAACATCCTGGGGCTCAACATTGAAATCTCCTCCTACTCTCGAGAATTTTCCTGTAGTGCTTGGAGTTTTGACCTTGAACTTTTTGCACTAAACTTCACAACTTCTAATCGAAATCTCATTTCCAGAAACCATCAAAGGAACTCAAGGCATGTTTAACACTCCTCCAAGTAGACTTCTCGAGATCTTGGGATCCGAATCTCCAGCAGTAGCCACCTCAGACCTATATTTTACGATGCAGCCAGACACGTCAACGAATATCTCCTTCTTGGTTCAATTTAATCATGTTTTTATGCTACTAGTGGTTCTTATTGATATTTGTGTGCTTGTACGCTTTCTATGATTATGTGCTCTTATGATTCTGATGATCTTGTAATTGTGCCTGGCAGAACTGTAATACAGAAGAAACTGTTGTTATAAAATCCTGATGGCCCAAAATATGATATACCTATAATCCATTTCTAAATTGATATCTTTAACTACAAAGACCCATTGTAAATTCAATCCTTTACACATAGAGTCGGTATAGGTTCGAAGTTCAGACAATGCTACCCTCTGTTCCATTAGTCGGTCCCTTCAGACATACACAACGATTGTAAATATGACATTACTAAAAGTAGATATCTTTTTCTGTACCTCACTTCTCACTCAACGTTAATCTCTATGAAAAACAACTCTACGACTGAACAGTTGAAGACGTTGTAGACGTTGTAGTTGTAGACGTCCATTAGTACTCTTCTATTTGTATATACAGGGTCCTGCAACAGTGGCGCGGTGTTCCATATCTCTATTTAGGAAACAGATAGAGATCTAAATTTCTATAATATTACCTTATTACTCGAGCTCTTCGAAATAAAAATATTGGCGGTCCCACATGGTGTTCAATTTTTTCTGGGCGGATCCCAACTCTGTTTTTTCGAATGGCAACCTATATTTTTTATCGTTTTTTCGGTTTCTACATAGAAAATGAAAGACACTTTATGTATATCTTCACTTCAAAAATATTGACGGTTTTCGAGATATCTAGCATGACGGGTTTTTTTTCCAATATTCGTCACTCAGAATATTTGAAATTATAAAGTTGTGCCAAGTCCAATTGTATTTTTTTTTGTCAAATATTCTACAGTGGTAACTCTCTCAAACGATGTATCTGAAGTCGACCTGTGATATACAGGGTATGAAAAACCGCTTGCCACATATTGTAAACAAAAATTTGCAGAATCTTCCTTATTTTAAATGAAACACCCTGTATATTATTGATCCATAATGAGCGTCAACGAAACGCTATAATGTTCAAAATTGAAATAAGATATCTTTCGTACATTTTTATCAGTCGTCAAATGGATTACGCTTTGAAAAAAGTCTTTCATCGAGTTTATAGCGTAGAAATAGGAAGAACGACCATTTTTCGAAAAAAATGCTTTTTTAAGAAAAACTATGGAACCTAGTCATACGGAATACTCAATGAAATTTGTAGAGGTTTCGTTGACGCTCCTTATGGATCAATAATATACAGGGTGTTCCATTTAAAATAAGGAAGATTCTGCAAATTTTTATTTACAATATGTGGCAAGCGGTTTTTCATACCCTGTATATCACAGGTCGACTTCAAATATATCTTTGAGAGAGTTACCACTGTAGAATATTTGATAAAAAAAAACAATTGGACGAATATTGGGAAAAAAACCTGTCAGGCTAGATATCTCGAAAACCGTCAATATTTTCGAAGTGAAGATATACATAAAGTGTCTTTTATTTTCTATGTAGAAACCGAAAAAGCAATATAAAAATATAGGTTGCTATTTAAAAAAACACAGTTGGGATCCGCCTAGAAAAAATTGAACACCCTGTGTGACCTCCAATATTTTTATTTTGTCTAGCTCGTCCAATGAGGTGATATTATAGAAATTTAGTTTCCTATCTGTTTCCTAAATTGAGATATGAAACACCACGCCACTGTTGCAGGACCCTGCATAAAAGTAACATGAATGAAAATAGCCAAAATAAACAATATGGACTTTGAGTAAGTGTTAGCATTCTACTGTACTACTGTAGACTACTCGGATAAATCCCAGATATGTGAAAAAATAAAAGAGAAATGCAAACAATTGTTATGTTACAATTTACAATTCAAAATTGTCAAGAAGGGTTTTTTGTGTTCAGATTCTCTCACAAACGATATAAAATGAAAAGTGCTGGCTTGTTCGGTGAAACACTCGACCTCTGATCTCACATTTCATAATTTTCAGAATAAAACATGGTCTTTCATTTTTCTTCGGTCACAGGTTCTTTCAAAGCATCAATTATCCTGACTGCTCCGGGAAAATTATGTGGATTTGTTTATGGAAAATCTCCAGATACTTGATTAAAATTAATGAAAGGCTTGGTGGAAGATTTTCCGTCGAATGGAGGTATTACCGCGAAGACTTTCTTTCGCTCTGCTCTAATGAAACTACCGCACAGAGATGAATTGAAGCTTTCTCAACCTCTCCTCATCTAGAAATTAATATTAATTGAAACGGAGTTATGAGGGTATCAAACCTGTATACATTCGAGAATTTCGATGGGTTCGCATGGAACACTTAATATAATTGAAGCTCCACTGAAACCGAGAGCAGGAAGATAAACAACTAAAATAACGAGTACATTTCATGCGTTACCAAGAGGAAGTAACTTAATTTATTCATTTATTTAGGATGAAACTTGTATTTTGATAGTTGGAATATTGGATAATATAATCATACCTAATAATAATATTCAATAAATAAGCGTAGTGGTAGTCATCTCGACTGACAATCTAAAGACCATGCCGGTAAACTTTTTCAAATATCATAATGACGTTTTTCTTTGGAGCGATGAATCCCAATTGTTGGTATTGTATTAACATATTGGCTGTCCTTGTTCATCTCTCACTGCCTGAACCACTGTGCATCGGATGCCTGCTTCCACGTAGCCCCGCTGGATACGGAAATGACAGAATCATTTGTGGTACTGTTATTCCCTAACTGAATGGCATCCCAACGATGGCTTAATCCTAAGGTGTGTGTATCCGTGCCGAGAGGATGAATGACACTGAGCCTATCAGCTGTCTCTACGGAACCTTCGAGATACTGGGCGCCCTCTCGTCGTAGCATCGCCTTTTCACGGTAATGCGGTGCTCTGCCATGATTGACCTTCTTTCCCTAGCTACTCGTAGGACTTTTATGGACAGAGTGAACTTGAAAATTCTTTCTGACGCTGAGTCTATAGAGGAGATGGATGTCGCGTTTACGATTCCAACTGACCTCCCTGTAAATTTAGTTCAGGAGCGAGAGCTTCTCAACTCCCCAACTCCTGATCCAATAACAGAACCTAAAAAAAGGCTTGATGGTGCAGCCAGGAAACGACTGAGTGGTCTCCTCAAGAGCGGGGTACCTCATAAAACCGCCTTGCACCAAATTCTTGAGCGGCGTACGCAGAATCTGTCTCAGGTGGAGGAACAAACCTCCCATGAGCAGGTTAGCAAATGTTTGCACTCAAGTGATGATTCACCAAATCCAAAGGCGAAAAAGTCCTGCACAGTTGTAGCTGACGTGGTGTAGCTGACGTGCAAAACCCCTCAAATGGGAAGGTTGTCGCGGGTATCAAGGTGGGAATCTTGCACCTCGACTCGAATTTGTGCCTGCCCCACTGGGGATCGAATCAGGTTTTCAATGTACAGCAGAGCCGTACTCTTACCATCTGACCTGAAAGACCACTCACCATTCAAACTCATCGACTTCGTTAAGAAGCTGGGTTTATTTGGTCGAGTGTGAATAAGTGTGGGTCACAATAAACCCTTCCGGGTTACAGTGGAGGGTCGAATAGACCCACTCACTTTGGACCTAACCTAACCTAACATATTCTGTTTCAGGAGCGAGAGCTTCTCAACTCCCCAACTCCTGATCCAATAAGAGAACCTAAAAAAAAGGCTTGATAGTGCAGCCAGGAAACGACTGAGTGGTCTCCTCAAGAGCGGGGTACCTCATAAAACCGCCTTGCACCAAATTCTTGAGCGGCGTACGCAGAATCCGTCTCAGGTGGAGGAACAAACCTCTCATGAGCAGGTTAGCAAATGTTTGCACTCAAGTGATGATTCACCAAAACCAAAGGCGAAAAAGTCCTGCACAGTTGAATCTAAGGCATCGTCAGGTGTAGCTGACGTGCAAAAACCCCTCATATGGGAAGGTTGTCGCGGGTATCAAGGTGGGAATTTTGCACCTCGACTATCCAACTACCCTTTTCACGATAAACCAGCAGAGCATATACTCTATGCCTGCCCCGCTTGGGACCGAATCAGGTTTTTAATGTACGGCAGAGCCGTACTCTTACCATCTGACCTGAAAGACCACTCACCATACAAACTCATCGACTTCGTTAAGAAGCTGGGTTTATTTGGTCGAGTGTGAATAAGTGTGGGTCACAATAAACCCTTGCGGGTTACAGTGGAGGGTCGAATAGACCCACTCACTTTGGACCTAACCTAAACTAACATATTCTGAATCATATTCACGTTTCGAAAAGTATATACAAAATCTAATGGAAATTTTGTGTATGATCAAAAGCACCACATTAACGTCACAAAAATATGTAGGTAAATGAAAATAAAATTGTATCACAGCAGGCATGTCATTCACAACTATCACAAGACACCACTTCTCACTATATTTGTATTAGATACAACTCCCCAATGCGAACAACCATGGACATTATCTGAAAAATCCAACACTGATAATAATTGGTTTCCAATATGGACTGTGGATATGTGGATGATTTCTTCGTAGGTTTTGACGAATAAACATCAATCAATTCCCGATTTTCCTCAACACTCTCCACAATAAAATCAAATTCACGGTCAAAATTGAATGGAACAACAGCATCAAATTTCTGGATCTCACTATTACCAAATTATTAATAAATTTCACTTCAACGTAAATAGAAAAAACACTTCCACGGATTGTACAATCCCCATGGATTCCTTCAGTCCATTATCAAATAAATTATCTTTAAAAGCACAAACACTTTAAAAGTGTTTTTTAGTTTTTTTGAACTATATTTATTTTATCTAAACTTTGGGATAAATCAGCCATATCTTGTTTAGAAAAATTACCATTGATATTTTCCGGAGAGGGAGCCTGAAAATCAGCTACCAAGCCCAAGGGAGCAGGCGCGCAGAATTTGGTTACCAATAAGGCAGCAGGCGCACGTGTTAATAAAAACAAACTTTTTTCAAATGAAGAAATACATGTAAAGTGAGTTCGAATTATATCAAGGAGGTTACGTACAGCGCCATCTGCACCCAAATAAATCAAGCAATGATGTCGATATATAAAGGAAGTTACGTACAGCGCCATCTACCTGCGAATATATCAAGCAATGGTGTCGATAATTCTGTCAAGCTTGAGAGTTACAAACATACATACATACATACATACATACATACATACAGGTGAAGCTAATAAAAGCGTGTTAATTTAAAACCTAAAGAAGCTGTGAAATATGCAAGCATAAGATATTCGGGAAAGCTCTCCGAAAACATAAAAACTATTTCTCAAAATTTAACATAATTATATAATTTGCTATCAAGAATCATCAAGGAAACAAGGTATTCAATGCAAAACCCAAAAAGTATAAGTGAAAAAAATCGAGCATATGACTAGGATGTGGTGACTGTTCAGCAGCGTATACAGTTTGTTTCTACAAGAAACAAACAACACAATTAATGAAGAAAACACAAAAATTCTAACAATCCACAAGTAGTGTTTTTGGATTATTATTCGGTAATTTTGATATGATACAGGAGTTGTTTTAGTATTTCAGATGAGGTATTGATGATTCAGATTCATTTTTAAATTCAGGTTCCTAATGCAGGTACCAATCATTGTATCACTGTATATTTTAGGACTTGTTTGGCCTTCAATATGGCCTGCATATAACGTTATATTGGTTTGCTAATAACTTCCATCTTCAAATACTCGATGAAAATTAATAACGCTATCCATGATAAAAATCATACAATTTCCACGATAAATTTTATTTGAGACGATTTATGATTCGTACTGGTATCAGTCCGATTGATGAAGCAACCATGTCGCGAAACGCGTCTGAAATAAAATTTTCAGTGCCAAAATTGTACAAGTTTTATCATGGATTAATGAAATGTTAATGATATTAGAAAACAAATCCAAATTCAGGTGCAAATCAGTGCTATTCTATAAAAATATACAGTATGTATGTGTTTTCTCTGCAATGTAACATTTTGGTTTATTACTAGAGAAAAGCTTCGAAACAAAAATATTTCTTTAATTTTTTCTAGAAAGTTTTAAAATCATCAAAGGTATGATACCAATACTCCATGACTAATACTGAGATCAGTAAGTTTCCGAAACTGAATGTTTTTCCTGTTTCACAAGAAATGATATGAACGAATTTTCAATAAAAACTTCATATGGGAACTGTTCAACATGAAAGACGATAAATTAAAACGTTTCCATTTTTTTTAATTATCATATTTCTAGGTATTTTTGATAATTAATTAATATTATGAATCAAAAAAGGTGTAAGTAATAACAAATCCTGAGAAAGAAAGGTATTGTTAGCACGACTTATAACAGAGTCGTAATCTACCTGAACCTCAAGTCTCGTCCCTGGCTTTTTTTCAACTTTTTTCAGTTCCAAGAGAACAATGATAAACTTGTTGTTCAAGTCCAGTATTTATACGTGTAAAGGTACACGACATGCCGGAAATGAATTCTTGACTTTTTAATTGATGTTTTACCTTGTAGTCCCTGTGAATCAACCGGGTTAAGGCACTTGGGACGTTTCACAATTTCAGTGCCTTCACGAATTATCTTGTCTTGAGTTTTTTCCGTAGCAATGATTTTGGTGTTTTTGAAGCCTAGCGTGTGTCCTGTTTCGAAGTATTGTTTCACGAGGGATGAGGCTGGGTCTGATTCGCGAACAGCTAGTTCATGCTCATAGGCTCTGTTGGAAATTTTTCTATTGATGTAGCCGATGTTCTCACGACCTCAGCTCACTAGAAATAGCTTGGATAAGTGTGAGAGAATTGCAATAACTTCCCTTAGTCCAGATACTGATATTGAAATACTTCCAGCTGATAAAAGTGATACCATAACCATAATCACAATAGCTTCAATCTATCTTTTGTTGAAACTCACCAGAACGGTCCTCAAGGCTGGTGGAGATATACTGACGGTTTCGATGCTATTTGGAATGAAAGCGATGATGATTTTGATGCTTCTATAAGTTTTAATAACTGAGCATGGAGTTCGCAATAGATACTGAACAAGATGATCAACTTCCTTTGCTGAATGTTTTGAAGAGGTCATGAATTCAATTTAATACAAATATTCATGAAGGGAAACACACACTAATAAATATCTCTACTACATCAAACCAACATATGAGTATTGAAAAATGTATATTAAATCGTCTCTATGGCAGCAAAAACGATTTACAATACTGCTGAAAATGTCAATGAGAAGTATCATCAATGAATTCTGTTCTGAAAGAGAACACTTATCCGGATTCGTTCGTTGATTCAACATTGAATGCAATAGAAAATAAACAGGCAACTAAAACACTACAAACAAACTTCAATACCATCGAATATGCGTGAGAATGAAGATCGAGATTACATTAAAAACAGTCAATTAACAGGAAGTCAGAACACATTTTGAAATCAGACGGTGAACACCAAGTTGAATGGAACAAGACAAGAATGATTGCCAATGAACCTCATTCTAGAAGACGTGAACTCAAAGAATAAGCGAATATTCTTATATCTGGAGAGAAGTGTATTTCTAAAAGCTCTTCAGAATGTGATCGCACCCGTCTTGAATAAAAATATGGATAGCGGCGAAATTGCAAAAGACAAATATCAAAGAAAAAATATCAGAATATCAGAAAATATCAATCGATCAAAAATATTGAATATATCCACATATTAAATCATCTTCTACATCCGACGAGAACGTATAAAAATGGAGCGAAACATCGAAGAGATTTTTGGCACAGTCAACTGTGCCAATCAAAAATCAAAAATATTGATATGTACATATATACCTACACGTTTGTGAGGGAAAGGAAGTTGTTCGGAGGGGAAGGGGGCGTAGAAGAGGGGTGAATGACAAGGGAGTGAGGTCGAGATGCAGAACCCAAAGATAACACTTGGTAAGCACGACCACACAGCTTCTAAGAGGTAGTAGGAGATGTAAGGACGACCACACAGCGCCTAAGGGGTAGTGGGAGGTGCCCCCGATGATGACACTTGGTAGGCACGACCACACAGCTCCTAAGAGGTAGTGGGAGGTACCCCCGGTGATGTTAGCAGGAAGCTCCCTTCTCGGCAAAAGCTAAGCTTTAGCCTTCCGTCTACAACTCGCTTCCTGCCGACCACGTGAGCTTTGTTGTGACCTTGATTTGAGTCAGTTCTGGCGAACAATTTACTTGTTCAGTTTTGGGGTTTTGGGGAACCCCCTGAAAATTGTACATGAAAAAACCAGGTGAGAGGTGTTCTGGTATCATGGTTCGCCCATGAATTATCTTTCCCCGAACTTCGTGAAGAAGTTTCATTCATTCGTATAATTTCTTATCCCTTTTTTGATAGGTAAAATTATTGAATACAATGAGTAACTAATGAATAGAACATTTTTCTTCGTGAAATATCTTTTAACCCAGATATGCCTATAGGATTAGGTATTTGAAATTTTCAAGGAAGTAATTTTGAAGAAATTGAAGCTCATTAGCGACAAAAAAGAAACTGAAGACCGTACTACATATAGTACATTAGGTAGATGTACTACTACAAAAAAAATATTAATTTGTATGAAATATTGCATTTCACGTGTACTCCAATGTCACATTTCAAACATCTTGTTGTTGTTTTCTCATGACAGTGTCCACATCGGGTCTGTTTTGCCTACGGAATCACAAGATGGTCTAACTGGTCGTAACGCAAATCAATACGTTGTGTTCTACTCGAATGTGCTTTTTGGTATGTAGCTTGCTTTTTATTTTGAATCAGTAATATTGTGGCAATTCGTCCTCTGAAACTTAGCTGATCTAGGACTCCTCCATATTTTTTATGTAATTGCATCGCATTCTGAACGCACATGTCAATGCTGTGGGAAAGCAAAGGAATATACCATTCTTTTCCTCTCAGAGATGTGCGATATAAGCTGATATTCTGGTCAGAGCGCTCGACTCCTCCCATATTAGAGTTATACATGCTTATGACATGTGGCTGCTCCACCTAAAAATAAACTATACATTATACATAACTGCGTATAAAAGGTGATTATACTTACTTGAACATTCTTCTTCTCCTTTTGCGAGTAGCGTTTGACCACATGCAGAGGTTCGACTCCTGAAAAATTCGAGCAAAGAGTTACGATGCTGTTGTCGGTCAGTTGCGAAAAATGTTTCTTTCATCAGCTCTTCAATTAGAGGAATGAACGTAAAGAAGTTGTCGAAAAAGAGATGAAATTTTCTGTACGTCCATTTCTTGCGCAGGGCTTGTGCGTATTCCAATGCCACTCCTGCGCCAACTCCTAACTCTGCATATCATTCACTTATATTTGTTGCAGCACCTTGGTATGGTTTAAACCAATTGAAGTAACCAAGTCTTGTACTTACAACCCATAATTTCAAGCCATACCTTATTGGCTTTCCGTGAATGAATTGTTTGCAGCCATGGCGTCCATAATAAGGTACCATGGCTTCATCAATTGAGTGCATTTCTTCGACGATCGAGTTTTACATAAACTTTTTGTTCAGAAGAATGAATAGGGGCCTCACTTTTACAAATTTGTCATGGTGGTCTAATTGTTGATTATCTGACACATGTGAATTGGAAAAAATTTATTCAAATCTGTCCCTTGAAATTGCTTCGGCAACCAACTCGTTATGTCCATCTTTTCACGTTCCCAATACATTCTTCTCCTTGGCACCTGTACGTATCCACTAAGCAAGCAAACTCCAATGAAAGCTTTGAATTCAGAATGTTTCATATTAGGTGTTCGATTTTTTTGTTGGGAATAATTATTACTGCTACTCTCGAAAAGTTCGATTATTTCTTCATCGAAGAATTTCGAGAAAAGTTCCATTGGATTCTCTGAATTATTTATATCATGCGAATGCTGGTGCTTGTAACTGAGATGCAGGTAAATTATCAATTGTAAAAATATCTTCCGTCCCAGAATCTTCATCTGTTACTTCAGCCGTGGCATTTTCTGGGGGGAAAATGAAAATTTCATCTACTGTTTCAGCTAATTCACCATCATCTTCCAACATAGCTAGAGCTTCGTTGAGTGAAAAACCTCTGAAATGAAGTAACATTGATAGACATGTATTTTCCTAATGTACTATATTTAGTACATCCCCAAAATGCCACCCCAAACAAAAAACAGTTTTATGAATAATGAATATATCTAAAGGATTTATGATATAATTATCATTCTTCTTCTAATTACCAGCAATTAGTAAAATACATTCTGATTTCTTATGCTTGTGCTCATGCAAAGTTGACACCGTACTCAGCCATTTCTATTCATATCTGTATTCCAAAAAAAAAAATTCTCACTTTTACACAACAAAACTGAATGTAGTCCGTCCAGCCACAATGTTACAAGTATACTGAAGCATTTACCACATTGATAGCTCTCGTGCACGTAAAAACCGCTGCATGTCGAAACTTGTTAGGACCGTACTAAATATAGTACAATAGGCATATCTGGGTTTTAATTCACGCAGTGACTCTGGATGAACTCGAATGATTGGCCTCTGCACACCCATATAAAGTTATTTATTACAATTATCATATTTTTTAGATTGTGAAAGATGTAAGATCGATAAAAGTTATGGAAGTATGTTTATCATAACAAATGATAGCAGACAGATATACCTGAAGAAGCTTAAATGAAGTGTAACACATGTTGCAGTTTCGTAAACTGTAATGTGAAAATCTTACAGAAACTGTTTTCCAGTATGTTTGTGTTAATTTCCATTTATACATCTTCTATACATTAAAAATAATTTCCGTGCAGCATCAACATTTTATGAATGTATCTTCCCAACGAAATGAAATGGATAATGTTTTTCAGTCCTACAACAGTAGGTAAGTTCTTCACATCGGTGAAGTTGACTTGTTTTTCCTGCCAAGAAGTCCGCTGACGAGAGCGGTCAGAAGTCACGATAATCAGCCCCGCAAACACGAGAGGCTACGGAGGTTTTTTACGAACGTCGCGATTCAAATCGCTAGTTCGTGAGAAGATCAGATGAGATAATTCATGGGCAAACAATAATACCAGAACTACTCTCACCTGGTTATTTTATGTACATTTTTCAGGAGGTTCCTCAAAACCCCAACACTGAGCAAGTAAATTTCACGTCAGAAACCTCAAGTCAGAACTGTCAGAAGTGAAAGCTTTAAAAGCTGAAGTAACAGAATCGAAGCAAGTGATTACGAATCAGAATAAAAAAAATCGAATCCCTTGAGCATATGAATGAAACAATAAAAAGAAAAGTTGATTCCTTGGATAGAACGATCAGAAAAAATAATATTGTGATTTTTGGGTTGAAAGTGTCTAAAGACGAAAATATTGTCGAATGTATAGTGAAACAACTCAATCACTTACTAGGCACGGAATTGAAAAGGGAACGAATCAACAACATACGACATTTCGGACAAAATACTCAAAACCCTACAATTCTATTGTAATTCATATATTTCCTTACGAAGCAGGAGGTGCTCAGAAGATGTAAGAACTTGAAGGGAACTAAGATTATTATTGTAGATGACCTATCAAAATCAGACCAAGAAACAAAAAAATTGCTGTTGAAACGCCAAAAGAGAGCCAGAAATAAGGGTTACAACGCATACATCAGAGGATCTAAACTGATAGTGAACAATGAGGAATATACACTCGATTACTTGGAAAGTAATTATAAACCTATTTTGACGTCAGAAGTCAGTAGTGGTGAAACAGAAAGAGAAACGAAAAGTGCCCCCTCAACGCCAAATATCAACAACAGCTTCGAAGATTCTACTTCCGAAGAACCCCCCAAAAAAACAGAGACAGTCAGGAAAAGAAAAGCAACAAAAAGGACCACTAACACGCATGTAGAAGAAGCAGCTGAATATTTTACTGATATAATAAAAAACATGATCGAAACACACACTAAAATTATTAAATACAATAGTAAACACAAAAAAAGGAAACCTTGGATCACAATAGGATTAATGAATTTAATAAAACGCAAAGAAACTTTACACAAACATTATAAGCAAGATATGAGTAACGCAGAAAACAAACGAGAATTTATCACATACAGAGATCAACTAAATGAATTGATTAGAACGACAAAATACAATTATTATAAAAAAGATATGAGTAACGCAGAAAAGAATAAGTAAAATAAGTAAAAGCAAATGTTGCAGTAAACTCTTATGGGAAACAATCAAAGAAGTGAGCGGCGAAAACAAAAGCACAAATCAATTAAAATCAAATCTCAACGAAAAGAGAGAACTCATTGAAAATAAATCAGAAATTGCTAATATATTTAATGATTTTTTCACAAATATTGGCCCAAAACTTGCTGGCAAAATAATCAAACCTCTTTTTCCAGGCCCTCGCAGTTCTCCCACAAGAGGCTCTATATTCTTGAAACCAACAGACCCCACAGAGATTCGCAATGTAATCCACTCCCTGAAACCTCATAAATCTCCCGGAATAGATTTTTTTACAAATATTGGCACAAAACTTGCTGGCAAAATAATCAAACCTCTTTCTTCAGGCCCTCGCAGTTCTCCCACAAGAGGCTCTATATTCTTGAAACCAACAGACCCCACAGAGATTCGCAATGTAATCCACTCCCTAAAACCTCATAAATCTCCCGGAATAGATTTAATAAAAGCTGAGACATTACAACAGATCGCAAGAGAAATAGCTTCACTTTTATGTCATCTGATGAACAAAATAATAATACAAGGAGTATGTCCCTCACAATTCAAAATTGCTAGTATAAAGCCCATTCATGAAAAGGGAGACAATAAGTTCCATCAAATTATAGACTAATATCATCGATATCAAATTTTGCTAAGATATCAGAAAAAATATCGAAAACTTAATCCCTACGGACAAGATTATCTTTTGTAGGTTTCTTGTTTATTTCTTGTAATTTTTTTATTCTTTGTAAATTTCCAATGTAACCATTGCCTTTCATGAAATAAATTGATTGATTGAAAAAATTGATTGATTGATACATGTATACATGTTTGACTCTATGATATATAGCGTTGTAAAAGAAATAGGCACAATGAATATTTCCATTTTGATTGGTAAAGCTGACTGATGAACTTCATGAACGTTGAATATTCTATTTTATGCATTGCGTTTCCTCTCCAACATGAAAACTGAGGAAGATGAGCAAGAGTAAATCTTTTATTTAAGGAAGTATCTGATGAGAGCCTCTTCATTGAATCGGTCTTGAAAATCAAGTCCTTTTGAATTAATGAAGTCTGAATAAATCGTTATATCTCTTCCTCATTCCTTAGGTAATACCAGTTATTATTCAGACCAATTTAGAATATTTAACCATATAATAGAAACTTTGTTATACTCAGTTCCATCATTGCCCCATTTCGTATTCAGTATAAAAGCTGTCAATCCCATTTTCCCACAATTCAGTTCGAAGAAAACTTGTAGGTGTTTTGTGGGTTGCGGCTTGCTGAGTTGGCATTTCTATACACAATACTTCCCAAACTGAAATGCATCGGCTGCCTGTATTATTTAGCATAAATCGATACCTAATTTGGTCAGAAGGAATTGAAATTGCACGAAGCTCTATGAAAATCTGAATATTCGAAGTAAGAGGCGGATTTTCATCTTTATGTAGTTCGAAGTTCCCATTTCTATTCATGAACACGTATGAAAGAAACACATGAATTTAGAATCATGGCCTAGTTGCACGGTAATGAGATTTTTTTGTTGCGAACTTTTGGGTTTCCGGACTTTCATGTCATGCAGTTCTCTTCAAAGCATACCGTAGGGTTTATTCAAGATTTCTTCTCAATATAAATCATATTTTCGTACACCAAATAATATTCCAATAAAAGAGTTCAGATTCGAATCAATATCCAATACAACAACTGAAAATTTAAACTTGTTCAGTTTGGTACAGTTTTTTGTATTTATTTTCATACTGAAAACATTGCTCCTAATGAATTTCATTAGTTCGGACTTCCATTGTCTGATATATGAAATGATTTGAAATTTTTGAAAGAACTTAGAAGAAGAAGTGAAACAGAATANTTTTCATTCAAAAATAACAAAAATAATAATAACTAGAAATATATTTACTTAACTCACATCAACATATTTATTAACATCATATAATAATACATTATTCTCAGAAGTACAACTCTGTTAAAAAAGCAGGTACATTTTCAATTTTGTCAGGAAATATTTGTTTTTTCATCAATTTATATTTCGTTTCTTCAAAATATTCCCCCCGTATATTGTGTCAGCGTTTTTGTCAATCCTCGAAACAGTTCTGATATGCATTATATTTTTTTGAGCACTCTCAGCGATTCGATTTTTATCTCCTCGATCGTCGCAGAACTCCGTCCTTTTATGAATCTCCCCAATCTTGGGAACAAGAAAAAGTCGCAGGGGGGCAAATCTGGTGAATACGGTAGCTGAGAAAGGAGTACGTTGTTGTTATTGGTCAAAAATTGCGAACAAGCAATGGCGAGTCATGAATTGTTTTTCCACAATACTGGACGATTTATTCATATTGCTTCTCGCCATTGGCGCATAAGTTCAAGATAATACTCCCTATTGACCGTATGACCATGTGGCAATAACTTTTGATGCACTACGCCACGGTAATCAAAGAAAAAAGTGAGCAATACTTTGATATTTGATCCAATAACTTGGTGTGCCTTTTTTGATCTTGACTCAACTGGGCTTTTTCATTGGGAGGGTTGGATTTTGGTTTCAATGTCATAACTATATATCCATCAGTTATAACCCTTTACAGCCAATATGGTTCATCGTTGACTTCATTCAACAATTCCTGAGCTGTGCTTATGCGACTGTTTTTTGGTCAAAATTCAGCAATTTTGGAAGAAACTTCGCTGCCACATGCTTCATGCCCAAAATTTATGAAAATATTGCAGGTTATGCACCAACCGATATGCCGACACCCTCAGCAACTTCTCTAATAGTGACTCAACGATTATCTATTATAGTTTTCTTCACGTTATCAGTTGTCAAGCGTCGTCATACACATCTTCTCGATCTTCAGTGTACCACTTGTAGACATTTTTTCGATTCAGAGTTCAAGCACCGTATGCCAGTGTCAACATTTCAAGTATTTTTAAGCACCTTATTCCATTTTTTATACAAAATCTCATGCAAATACTTTGATCAATTTTTTTCGATAGCAGAAAGTCGCCTAACATGCAAAACACTTCTGACTTCAAAGCCGCCCATCAAAAAACTGATATCATTAATCATGAAATAATCCTGACTTAGTTATACTAGCTAGGGTTCAAAGGAAATGTACTTTCATGGCTTAAGTAATACTTGACTCTCAGAAAGATATGCATGAAATATGGTAAAACGTCAATCACAACCATACGGTAACTCCCTCAGGGATCCATCTTGGGACCTCTGATGTTTCTGCTTTTCATCAATGATATTCCAGAACATGTCAATACAAACAAACCGAATTTTCCTATATACAGACAAAACAATACATACTGCGGATGATGATAGCCCGCAGTGTGTATAGCAACTCAATGAGCTGTCTGTTGAATTTACAAGTTGATGCCGCAAAAACTATTTAGTTGTAAATCCCAGTGAAACTGTTTTGATGCAGGTCTATTCCAGAACTATCAGGAAAATTGACGATTTTCGAGTCAGAGTAAGTAGTCATAACGTGATTTCGTCAGACAGTACTAAATTTCTTGGTACCTATGTTGATATCAACGTGACCTGGAAGTTGGCTGTGATTCAGGTCAGAAAGAAAGAGAGCTGTGGTTATTATGTTATGAGACAACTTTCATCCACCTTCAGTACTGATCAGCTTTTGAATGTTTACTATGCTGTGATTTATTCTCACACATCTTACAATATTGCTATATAGGTGTGCTTCACATATATGAATGTAATGTTTTCATCCGATGAGAAATGGAAACTGATCTTGCGAAATACTGATGTATCATATATCGCCTGTTTTGAGTTTTAATATTGTTGTTTTTCCAGTACAGCTGGCGAGCTACACCAGGTGTAGATAATGTTTTTTTCTGGTTTACCATCCACTGCGATGGTCAATAGATTTATGTTCTCGGTAGTATACTTAATAACTTCATGAGCCACCAAGAGAGCATCGTGACTATTCGCAGACTCGTTGTCCTGTCAGATTAGTAACGTAGCAGAATTATCCCATCGTCACTTAAATAAATTTTCGTGAGGAAAATATCTGGCCAAAAATGGAACCCAAAACCCAAAGTCGCAATTATCTGATATTGGTAGTCCACTGTGTAGTAGTCATTAACATTGTTCATCGCGAGAGAGGACATAAATAAACTCTTTGACTAGTTGGTGTATTCGAAATAAATTGTACTTGAACACAAATAAATACAAAATAATTCACATGTAAAATATTACCGGTAACCTTCAATTATGTACTAGATGGTGAAAGTTTGATGCGATTCACGGAATCAAACGATCTGGAGGTTTTGTTTGATCAAAAACTCACGTTTTCCAATCATTTTCAGAATGTAATATCAACTTCAATGAGAAGTCTGGGTTTCTTGATACGCAACTGCAAGGAATTTAATACCTTTAATTCTTTGAAAACAGTTCACTTAACATTGATCAGGAGAAATTAGAGTACTGCAGTGTCGTTTGAAGTCCGACCAATATGAAACATGGAAACACCCCCGTATCTTCCGTAATATTCGAGTTAGAACGATGAAACTCTCAGGACTGATGGAAATGCTCAAAATGCACCTACCACCTGAATGAGGTTGACCAAAGTGATATACACTGTCCGCCACTCTCGATGGAACACCCCATTTTTAGGTAAAACATATTACAGCGCAAAATAGTTCGCTTCCAATACCTGAACAGGTAGAATTTAGATTATTTTACCTACTTGCTGAATTGTTGTCTGAAATCATTTGAAGGGATTGAATTACATCAGTTTCATTGAATCATGCGGTGCCCTGAAATCACCATGGAAAACAGTTGCTCATTGATATTTACTGTCAACCTGACAATATTGTTGAAAGATCTTGTT